>MU747260.1:33401-45451 GCA_026770625.1 Nicotiana glauca | reverse complement strand
ATTTTTATTTTCCTTAATAATTTCAGAAAAACAATTTAACAGAAAAATTCTTTTACTCAGGTTCTAGACCTCGAATTTCGACTCCGGGCACATGCCCGAGTCCCATATTTTTCTACGGACCTTCCGGAACCGTCCAATCTTGGGTCCGGGTCCGTTTACCAAAAATGTTGACCAAAGTCAACTATAATCATATTAATATCATAATTCATCAAATTTTTCACAGAATTCACATATTTCAACACATAAATTTTTTGGCTACGCGCCCGGACTATGCACGTAAATCGAGGCAATAGAAAATAATGTTTTCAAGGCCTCGGAAGTACAGAACAGATGAGGAAAATAGGTGATGACCCTTTGGGTTGTCATACTTAAGGAATTTAATATATTCTATGTATTTGTACTTACAGTTTCTGGAGAGTAAAACTTGTGTGGTTTTGTACTCTATTAAAATCTACGTGATTTTAAAGTTTGTGTCATCCGTTTACAGAAATGACTAAAGAGAATGAGAACCAAGTTATTCCAATGGTGACTGCCAATCCCTCAACAAGCCGAACGACACCGGCGGAGAAACCCGAAAATTTTTCCGGGATTGATTTCAAGCGCTGGCAGCAAAAGTTGTTCTTCTAATTGACTACTCTAAGTCTCTAAAAGTTCATCAAGGAAGATCTTCCTGTGTTCTCTGATGAAACTCCAGAAACTGAACACTCTCTCGTGATTGAGGCGTGGAAGCATTCAGATTTTTGTGCAAGAATTATATTCTAAGCGGGCTGGAGGATGCTCTGTATAATGTCTACAGTGGCGTGGAAACGTCAAAGAAACTGTGGACTGCGCTTGAAAAGAAATACAAAACCGAAGATGCCGGGTTGAAAAAGTTTGTTGCTGCAGAGTTTTTGGACTACAAAATGGTAGATAGCAAGTCTGTTATTACCCAAGACCAGGAATTGCAAGTGATTATTCACGATCCCCTTGCTGAAGGTATAAATCAAACTAATATTGATGTTGAAAGTAGTAATCTTAGTATTTTACTAACAGAAATTTCATTAAAGGTCTTGTTATCAATGAAGCATTTCAAGTAGCAGCAATGATTGAGAAGTTGCCTCCTTTGTGGAAGGACTTCAAAAACTACTTGAATTACAAATGCAAGGAGATGTCCCTTGAAGATCTCATTGTTCGGTTGAGAATCAAAGAGGACAACAAAGCTGCTGAAAAGAGAGGTTGTGGGAACTCAACAATAATGGGAGCAAATATTGTTGAAGAGAAAAAAAAGAGGAAGAAGGCTTCTGGACCGAAATACAACCCAAGCAAGAAGCGGTTCAGTGGAAACTTCTACAACTGTGGAAAAACCGAACATAAATCTACGGAGTGTCGTGCTCCGAAGAAAGACAAGGAGAAGGGTCAAGCAAACATGGTTGAAAAACATGATGATGTTGATGACTTATGTGCCGTGCTTTCCGAATGCAACTTGGTGGGCAATCCTAAAGAGTGGTGGATTGATTCTGGAGCCACTCGATATGTTTGTGCTGTTAGAGAAGCTTTTGCTATCCTATTGGACCTGATGAGATGATTTCTAGGGAAATGCTTCAAAGGCCCCAAGATTGAAGGATGTGGGAAGATGTTTCTAAAAATGACTTCCGGCAAAGTGGTGACTTTGAACAACGTCCTTCATTTTTCCGAAATTTGGAAGAATTTAGTCTCTACTGGACTTCTTGTTAAAAATAGTTTTAAATATGTTTTTGTTTCTGATAAGGTTGTAATAAGTAAGAATGAAATGTTTGCAGGAAAAGGTTACCTCATTGAGGGACTTTTCAAGTTGAATGTAATGGTTGTTGAAAATAATAATAAAATTTCGGCTTCGTCTTACTTACTTGAGTTAAATGAATTATGGCACATACGTTTGGGTCATGTCAATTATATAACCCTACGAAAAATGATTAATTTAGAAGTATTGCCTAAGTTTGAATGTGACAAATAAAAATGTCAAGTATGTGTGAAATCTAAATATGTTAAACATCCTTATAATTCGGTTGAAAGGAATTACAATCCTTTAGACTTAATTCATACAAATATTTGTGAAATGAAGTCAATATCATCTCGTGGTGGAAAGAAGTATTTCATAACTTTTATTGACGATAGTACTCGATATTGCTATGTTTACATACTTAATAATAAAGTTGAAGCAATAGATGCATTCAAGCAATACAAAAATGAAGTTGAAATAGAACTTAACAAGAAAATCAAAATGATAAGAAGTGATAGGGGTGGTGAATATGAATCTCCTTTTGAACAAATATGTTTAGAATATGGAATTATTCATCAAACAACGCCCCCTTACACGCCTTAATCCAATGGGATTGCAGAAAGAAAGAATCATTCATTAAAAGAAATGATGAAAGCATTATTGATAAGTTTTGGTTTGCCACAAAACTTGTGGGGGGAAGCCGTTCTTACGGCTAGTCGAATACTAAATCGAGTACCCCATAGAAAAACACAATCCATTCCATATGAAAAATCGAAAGGAATGATTCCCAACTTGAATTATTTTAAAGTGTGGGGGTGTTTGGAAAAAAATGCAAGTTCCTAAACCCAAAAGGATAAAAATAGGACCAAAAATCGCTGATTGTGTTTTCATAGGATATGCGACTAATAGTAAAGCATATCGATTTCTAGTTCATAAATCAGAAAATCCCAACATTCATAATATATAGAATCAGATAATGCTGAGTTCTATGAAAATATATATCCATATAAAAAGGAATGTGAGTCGATTAATGAAAGATCTAAACGACCTCGGGAAGAAACAAAAGAAAGTACACTTAACCAGGAGGATCCAAGATGTAGTAAATGTCAAAGAACGTCTACTTCATTTGGACCAGATTTTGTGACTTTCTTATTGGAAAATGAAACTCAAACATTTAAAGAAGCTATGCCGTATTCGAAATTATTGTTATGGAAAGAGGCAGTCAATAGTGAAATAGAATCTATATTGAGCAACCATACATAGGAATTGGTTGATCTTCCTCCTGGAAATAAATCGTTGGGTTCTAAATGGATCTTTAAGAGGAAAATGAAAGATGATGGCACTATTGACAAATATAGGAAAAGACTTGTGGTCAAAGGGTATAGACAACGAGAAGGTCTTTATTATTTTGATACATACTCTCCAGTTACAAGAATTACGTCCACACAAACGTTAGTAGCGTTAGCTGCAGTTTATGGTCTTGAAATTCATCAAATGGATGTTAAGACGACCTTCTTAAATAGAGAGTTGGAGGAAGAAATTTACATGAAACAACCATAAAGGTTTGTGGTTCCAGGTAAAGAAACGAAGGTCTGTAGAATTGTTAAGTCCCTCTACGGACTAAAACAAGCACCCAAACAATGGCATGCGAAATTTGACCAAACAATGTTGTCAAATGGGTTTAAGATAAATGAATGTGATAAATGTGTGTACATTAAAAATGTTCTAAATCACATAGTCATTGTTTGCTTATATGTGGATGATATGCTCATAATGAGTAATGACATTGCTAATATAAATGCAACTAAGCGTATGCTAACTAGCAAGTTTGATATGAAAGACTTGGGAGTTGCTGATTTAATTCTGGAAATTAAGATCCATAAGACTTCTCAAGGTCTGGCGTTGTCACAATCTCATTATATTAAGACAGTACTTGAAAAATTCAAGCACTTGGGCTTTAAAGTTCCAAAGACTCCAATTAACGTGAATCTTGCATTAGCAAAGAATAAAGGCCAAAGCATATCACAATTGGATTATGCTCGTGTGTTGGGTTGCTTAATGTACATCATGAATTGTACACGACTAGATATAGCTTGTGCTATAAGTAAATTGAGTCAATATACTAGAAATCCGGGTCAATCTCATTGGATGGCCATGAAACGAGTTTTGGGGTACTTAGTACATACCCAGGACTTTGATGCAAATTGGATCACCGGATCAACTGATTTTAAGTGCACAAGTGGATATGTATTCACTATTGGTGGAGGAGCGGTATTTATATCTTGGAAGTCATCCAAACAAATGTTTATTACCCGCTCTACAATGGAGGCTGAGTTCATAGCCTTGGATAAAGCCGGTGAAGAAGTTGAATGGCTCCAGAATTTCTTGGAAGATATTCCATTTTGGCCCAAACCCTTGGCACCAATATGCATACATTGTGATAGTCAAGCGGCACTAGGAAGGGCTGTGAGTGTTATGTATAATGGTAAATCTTGTCATATACGACGAAGACATAAAACCATTAGACAATTACTCTCTAGAGGAATTATCACGATTGACTATGTAAAGTCAAGTGATAATGTGTCGGATTCACTTAAAAAAGGCCTAATAGAGAAGTAGTTAAGAAATCATCAAGGGGAATGGGACTGTGGCCGAGAACAAGTCATAGTAGCGGTAACTCTATCTAGAAGATTAGAGTTCTCAAGATCTAGGTTCAACGATATCAAACAAAGTCATTAATGACGGTTCAACATTGTCAAATAAGCTTTTGGTCCATTCTCGTATAAGACAATGTTCGGTACCAAGGATAAAGCATTAAGGCTTTTTAATGATTTCTAAATTTGATACGGGGTATATCAAATAGAGTATCTACGGAATGATACGTTTAAGAATCACCTATGTAAGTGTGAAGTGTTAGTCGCCTCAAGGAGAACTTTGTAAGGCCAGTTCTCTACGCACTTATGAAACCACGCGGTGTTCATACATGAAACGAACACAACAATGAGAAACAAAGACGGTTAAGGGTTGGTTGTGTGACTTGTGGTTGTCTAGGTATACACCAAAGTTCGATGGTTCAAAGATATCAAATCTACCGATTGATCAAGTATATCTTACATAAGTTCACTACGGAAAGTTCAAGGGGAAACCTACTTATCCAGATGCAATTAATCCTTACTTGCGAATCACATAGTTTTTCGTGCATACTTACGTGATATAGCCATTCCCATTCATGTGGGGGATTGTTGGATTTTTTAATGTATCAAATTAATATATTGAATAATTAGAAGAGAGTGAATAGGAAATGGTGGGAAATGAAATTTTTTAGCGAAATTTTAAGTTTCTCCGCTTGGTAAATGGGTATTGTCCCATATTGGAAGAGGAAGAAATTTTTTATGGGTATATAAGCAATTTCTCTTCTTCTATCTCTTAAAGAGTTCAAAAGAAAGAATGCCTCGCGCCGCCGTCGTCGTCGCTCGCTCGGCTCGGCTTCGGCTACGGCTTCGGCTTCGGCTTCGGCTTCGGATTCGGATTCGGATTTGGATTTGGTCAAATGATCGATTGATTGATTAACTTTTTGGACCAAATTTATTTGTTAATAGTAAAATATTAACAGAAATGTTATTAAATATTTGTTTTAATAACAGAATATTAATATTAAATCCAATCTATTTTTCTGTTTTGGTAACAGAAAAGTAACTACCCTCTTCAATTTTTCCTTTTTATTGTTGAGTAAATGGCCATTTATGTAATGGCATTTATGTTGTGGCCGTTTTGCAGAAACAACCATTCTGAAGAGTTGCACCTCTTCATATTTCAGCCCAACTTTTGGCTATAAATACAACACTATTTTGCTCAGAATTTCACTACGAATTTTCTGATTTCTCCTCATTTCTTTTGCATATTTTAACTTCAAAGAAAGCAACAGTAAGTGTGATTTGCTACTGAACTTTGTGTTCGCTGAAACACTGGGGTTTGAAGTACCACTACACCAGTGTGTAATTCGTTCTATCCTGGGAGAAAAGAATCCATAACCTTGCGTACTAGGAGGGGATTAAATTCCTTAAGGAAACACTGTGAATTCAGTAGGCTCGAATTGGTTTTCTGTCATTTCTGTTTATATTTATTTATATTTTCAGAAGTATTTTACAAATACAGTATACTAACAGTTTGTAGTTAATCAACCACCTTTGTTCCCTATTTATTCCAGTAAAAATCAGCAAAATTCATGTATTCATATGAAATAGCTTGTAGTTAATTTCGTTGCGCATACGTGAATTAGTTGAGGCAATTCTGTTTTGAGCTTGTTGTTCGCCCATCGTCTGCTCACTTGAAATCTTGCTTGGATTTGGCCTGATTTTTTGTAAATCAAGCTCAACTAATTGATATAAGCTTTGGATCAGTATCTAGCATGCCCATTCCAGTTGTGGGGTGTGTGGTGCAAGGCCCATAACAATAATTTCATAAGCTAGCTTACCTTCTTTATTTTTATAATTAATTTACTCCATTTCCTCCGTAGTATTATCTATATCTCGTGACCTTGCAATAGTCTCAAAATTAGTTTTAGGAGAGTCGTGAACATCGTAGTTTGCTTTAGGCTCGATTTGGACTAGTATTGTGATTATGTATACGTTCGCATAACATAATTGCAAATTTAATTCTAAAAAATAACTCGAGGGATGCATTCGCGCAACTTCAACCAAATTTTTCTTAATAAAATAAACAAAACGTTATTAATTGTGGACACGTTCACGTGACACGATTTTTGATGCGCCAAAAGAAAAGAGTATATGTACGTGTAACTCAATTCTTTAATTACGGATAATTCAAGTAATTAAAAGCTATAAGAGTAAATGCACATATGTCCTAAAAATGAGTAGTTAAACAATTTAGGCCAAGTAATAATCACTAAGCGACCGTGCTAGAACCACGGAACCCGGAAATGCCGAACACCTTCTTCCGGGATAAAAGAATTCCTTATCTAGAATTTCTGGTTCACAGACTCTTTAAAAATAAAACTTCCTCGATTCGGGATTTAAAATAAACCGGTGACTTGGGACACTGTAAATTATTCCAAGTGGCGACTCTGAATAAAAAATGAATAAATAATTCCATTTTGAATAATGTCACTTAATTTGAAAAAAAACTCCCATATATCCCTCTCGGGGTGTGTAAAAAAGGAGGTGTGACAGCTCTGGCGACTCTGTTGGGGACAAGAACCCAAAATCTTCGATTCAGTGTTCAAGAATTCGAGCTTGTTAATGTGATTTTTATTTGGCTTTATTATTGATATTACTGTATTTTATGGACTTAACGTGCAAATTTTCATTTACCGCTTTGATATTACTTGAACTGTATTTAAATATCTTCTTACGCCACCCATCTGAGTCTTCTAAAAATGGTGCACACGTTCTCGTGGCCCGCTTTTTCTGTAGAAATTATACCAAATAAGATGGGGCTGGGCAAGCAACAAGGCCGGACAGACTTTCGTACACCCGGTACGTTGCCCCTTCCCGACCCCAGTTGTCCGCTCGGGTAACCCAAGTCTAGATCACAAATCCCAGGTTTTAAACTTAGAATAACGCATCCTCATGTCGGATCCCTTGTAGGAACGATTATTTGCATCACGTGCATTTGACCTTGGGGACTCAATACAGAGGTTGGGTTCGTCTAGGACAGGTGTACCCAAATAAAGACCATCCTAATGCATCCTACGTGCTATGTGAATATTTATTTATTACGGCTTGCATGTTGACCGACTAGGAAAAGGTAATAAAGAGAAAACCAAGAGTGAGATAGGATAGAGAATTTACCCGATTTCTAAAAATTTCGGTATTTGAAAAATGTCTCGAAACTCTGTCGAATTTTTGAAAAAAAAAGAAAAGAAAAAGGAAAACATATTTCAAAAAAAAAAGAGTCAAATATCATATTTTTATGTCAAAATTGACCTAACTACGCAGATCTGATTCTAATTGAATGTGAGATACGTAGGCAAACCTCATCGGTTTTAAACTAAAAAAGATGGTTTCCTTCCTTCTAATTTCTTTCATGCCCAAAAAAAATCAATAAAAATCAAAATCCAAAATACGGGTTTCCTTCATTTGGAAGTACTTTTCCAAAAAACAAAATCAAGAAAATAAAAAAAATTAGAAATAAAAATCCAAATAAAAAATACTCTTTAGATGTCTGTCTTTTGTAAATGTCCATAAAAATTTTTGAAAAAATTGAAGTCCAAAAATATTTTTGCTTTTCTTTAGAAATGCTTTTGTAGATAAATAAAAGCTCAGATATCCAAAACATTTTTCCTAAAAGCCTCTCTTTTGACAATTAAGAGGCAACATCCAAAATTCAAAAAATATTTTCTTTCTTCTTTAGAAAAAGAAAAAATAAATGAAAATTAAAAAAAAATCTTCCTTTTCGTCCCAATCAAAAGAAAAGAAAATTTTAGAATTCTTTCTTTCAAAAATAAAAGAAAAATTAAAATCCAAAGAAAAATTCCCTTTCTTCTTTTAAAGCTTTTTTTTAGAAAATTCCAAAAGAAAAAAAATCAAAAAACAAAATAAAAAGATGTTTTCCTTGCCTTAAAGCTTTCAGGGTCTGAGTTTTACAAAAATAAAAAAAAGTTAGTTTATTTATTTCATTCTCGATCTTCCCGAACTACGCAAGATCTGATTCATGCGGGATCATGATACGTAGGCAATCCTCATCGAATTCGATCATAGCCATAAAATTAATTGAGTGTAAAATAAACTGAAGAAAAAAAAGAGAAAGAAAAATTGAGTGAAAAAAAAGAGTGAAAACAAAAGAGAATGACAAAAATAAAAGAGTGACAAAAACAAAAAAGAAAAAGAAAAAAAGAAAAGAGAGTGCCAAAAAAATAAATAGCGGCAAAAATGAAAAAAAAATCGAGAGTGAAGAAGCAAAAATAAAGGAAAAGAGATATTGAGTGAAAAGGAGAGTTAGTTAAGATCGGGATGAAACATGCAACCATTCAAACACACGGTAGAAACGTTTAATTGTTAGGCGTATTGCATCCCAACGTGTGATTTCCTATATGTTAAATGTTTCAAAACTAACAAGGTTGTTGGATGTGCAAATTAGCTAGGTTTTTGGGGGTTGGTTTTGTTGGTAGTCTAGCTTCCCCTCCTTTAAAAGATCCAAAGGCACAGATAGCCTCCGCAAGAAATCTACCGATCATCAGTCCTGAGGATAGCCCAGCAACGGCTATTCTGCAGCTAGTATCAGCAGTTGCTGAAGAGAATAAGATGTTGCGTCTCCGCATATGGGAAATGTGGGACGCATAGTCTGATGGTAGGGAACCGCCAAGTACAATCCCTGGGTTCCCTGAATTGATCCCCAGGTCAGGTGAGGTTACCAATGCCCCTGTGCCCAACCTGCTCATCTCATGCTGGCACCCTCCAATGATCTTGGCATGCCTTCTGTGGTTCGCCCCAGGCACCGGCTTCAAGGACACCACCTCCAATGTTCATCTTTCAGGTCCACAGCTTCAACTAGAAATAACATATGTGACCCGGTACTCTTTCACTCAACCTCCACAATATGATCTCTCGGTGGAGCAAGGAAAGGTCGTTAAAAATCCTAAGCAAGAGGAAATGGCTCAGAAGATGAAGAGCTTGGAACAAAGCCTGAAAAACGTGCAAGGTACGAGTGGCCAAAAGAGTGTCTCATACTCTAACCTTTGTATGTTTACCCATGTCCACTTTCCAGTTGGCTTCAAGATGCCAAAGTTTGAAAAGTAAGACCGGCATGGAGACCTAGTTGCTCATCTAAAACTATACTGTAACCAGTTGAGGGGTGCTGGTGGAAAAGAAGAGCTGCTAATGGCCTATTTTGGGAAAGCCTCACCGAAATCGCTTTTGAGTGATATACGGATCATGAAATTACTTATTGGCATGTGTGGAACGATGTGGCTCACGATTTTTTCTGCCAATTCCAAAATAATGTGGACATCGCTCCCAACAAAAACTCCTTGTCCAAATTAAAAAAGAAAACCATGGAAAGCTTCCGCGAATATGCTGTCAAATGGCATGAGCAAGCTGCTAGGGTAAATCCTCTAATGGATGAAATTGAAATGGTCACAATTTTTCTACAGGCCCAAGAGGCTACTTGCAAAACATGATGTCTGTTGTGGGTAAGCTGTTCGCCGAGGCTATCAAAATTGGGGAAATGGTTGAAAACGGTCTAGAAACAGGTCGAATCTTGAGTCATGTTCACATCACCAGATGTTAAAATGGTTCGGAGGGTTTGATGAATAGAAATGGGGTTGAAGAGGGAGTCATGATGGTTTAAAGTTCGAGGCGGCCCGTAGGCCATTCAGCCAATTATATGTCCCTCCTATGTTCCCAGCACAATATTATCCCCTTCAAGATGATGCTTATGCCATAGCACTGCCTCCCTATACGGTGATGAGCACACTATCTTATACGCAGCCACATTATACATAAAATCGAGCTCCACCTCCCAGAAATGCCCATCCTTACCAAGCTCCATATAATCCTCAACCGAATGATCCCCAGTACAATCCTCGCCCAAGAGAGCCTTTCAAAAAGAGTCAGTTCACCCCTATTGGTGAATCATATTCAAGTTTGTTCCAAAAGCTAATCAGACTAGATCTATTGCAGTTAGTGGCCCTAAACCGGCCAAACCCCGAGTCCCCTCACATCGAGTCAGTGCTAGATGTGAATGCTACTCTGGAGTAGTGGGGCACAGTACAAAGGACTTTTGGACCAGAGAGCAGTTGAAGATTTTAATGAAGCTAAAAGAATTATTTTTCGAGATAAAGAAGCTCCTGATGTGGTGAACAATCTGTTGCTTGCCAACAACATTGGGCCAATAGTCGAAATAATTTGTGAAGCTGAGGAATTTGATCCGGCACTGAAGGCCATTGCAGCAATTGCCGAGACGAAAGAAAAGCTAAAATTTATCGCCAAGTATGAAAGTTCCCCATCAGACGGGAGTCTCGGTAGCCAGTCTTGCTATCCTTTCTGCGTCCGGATTATCTCAGGGTATGATTCGGATATTTTACTTTATTGTCTTACTTTTCGGTGTAAACCCTTATATCTTCAAAAATCGGGAAAAAAAGAAAATAAAATCAAGAAAATAAAAAATAATCAAATGAAATTAATATTTAATTTTCCAAGAATATCTTTTTTCTTAATCTTGTCATTTTTCTCATTCTCTTTTTTTTGTCCTGTTAAATGCAGGTTTCAATAATATGACATGCTTGCAGACTTCATGCCCAGATCCTGAAAGCTGTCAAACCTCGAAATAATGAATCAAGAATTAGATTGCAATGAAGATAAGTTTAAGGAAATAAAAAAAGAGTTGGAACAACAAGAGGAAAATTGATTCCAGATGGGAAAGATCCATGTATGGTAAACAACAAGAGTACTGCCAAATGAGTGCGTTGTACTTGGGACGTATCGAACGAAATGTCCTTGAAACAACTGTCAATGAAAATGCAACCATAGGTGTGAGCACGTAATTTTTGCCTCACATGAATTACTCCCACAAAATCAAACAAAAATTATCTGGTTTTATTGTGTGCAATTTGGGGAATTGTCGTGACATTTTTATCATTTTTTTGCATTTGTTTGTGCCTGTGTATTTTATTTAAATGGATAAAAAATACCAAAATATGTTACAATTGCATTTAGGATTTAGTTTTACAAGTAGGATTGATTAAGTAAGTAGTTGCTTTAAAAAAAATATAAAATCACAAAAAATAACGTACTTTGCATTTTAGTTGTTTAATTGTGTGATTTGGTATTTAATTATGTTCAATAATTTTTAGTTAGAGTTAATTAGTATCTTTAAGATAATTTGGTTTTATAAATTAATCTAGGATTTTTTTGGTTTAAATGTTGAAATTAATTTAGGAAGAAAATAAAAGAAAATTAATAAAAAAGAGAAAAAGATCGAAAATCCCAAGCCCAAACTTTACACACCGCAGTCCAGGCCCAAAACAACCCCTTACTCGGTCCAAATCTTCAAGTCTCAGAGACATGCGAAACGACGTAGTATGGTGATGGAATTACGTCGCTTCGACGTTAATAGATCTCCGCCGTTCATTCACCTCCATCCAACGGTCCAGAACGTACCCTGTAAACCGACCTGTAATCTGATCCGTCTGCATCAGTGACCAACCCGGTCTCAAAGACATCTAAACGACGTTGTCTCATTTAGTCAGATGATCCAGCCCGTTGATCTTAATTGATCTAACGGCGTAGATTCGTTCACCCATCTCGTATATATACCTCCAAATAGACCCCACCCCCCTTAGAGCCCCCACCCC
>MU747260.1:6315-33346 GCA_026770625.1 Nicotiana glauca | reverse complement strand
CACCCCTATCTCAACTCAGGGACAACCCTGTCTCTCGCCGCCCTGCCCCGCCGCCCTCCGTCCACCGGAAATCACCTCATGGTGGTTCCGGTGGCCCAAACCACCCCAAATTTACACCGTGTGATCACCATAACCTCCCCATCTCTGATCCACCCCCAGTTTCCTTCGAATCCTAGTCCAGTGTCTCGAATATCCATTTGTAGGTCCAAATCCTAGCGCCGCCACAAGATTCTCCGGTGGCGGCGCCACCTCCAAACCTTCCCAAGTTAACACCACCAAACTACCACAACTTCCTCATCCATAATCCACCATTAAGTACCTTCGAATTATCCTAGAACCCCTCAAATATTAGATCAAAGGTCCAACCCTAAAACCCCAAAAATCCAAATCAATATTCTACGGGTGATTTCAGTCGAATGGATGTTACTCGTTTGTTCTCTATGAGAACATACGATTAATATCAAATTTGACCAGAAAGCTGAAGGTTTGAAGCTTCAAGTCACGTTCTTCATAGTCTGAGTCATTCATTAGGTATTCTGCTCCATTTTTTGTTTATTTTATTTATTTTGTTCCATTCTTTTCTTCTTCTACTCCTTTCTTTTTATTTTGTTCTATTTGTTTAGTCAGTTTGTTTTTATGATTTTTCTTGTTATTTCTTCGAATTTATATAGACTTGTTTGTTGATTTTGTCTGATTTGTTTTTGAATAATTAGAAGGTTGTTGGTGTTAAGACTGAAGGTTGTATTTTTGTTTAATTCACTTAGGCAGTCAACTAGGATTAGTATGAGTCTAATTAATACATGTTTAGGGACATATAGGGTAGTTCAATTGGCTGCAAGCCCGAATGTGAGTTGCCTTGGGTCAAATTTGACCCAGGTTGTTCTGGGACCAAGTAGCAGGGGGGGGGGGGATTTAATGACTAGTGAACAAAAAGGTAAAGGGGATTAATTCAGAAATACGGGCATGCCCATACTTTCGATTAAAATACATGCGTTCCCATACCTTTGATTAAAATAATGGAAAAAGGGTCAATAGTGGAACTGACACTTCTGTTTTAGTGTCTTGAAAAGTGGGAAAATCAGAGAGTGATGGGGGATTTATTTTCTTAATTAGGTTAAGTGCTCTTAAGAGCTGGAAAAGGGTAAGAAATTTGGATATAAAATGCAGAGGGGATACACATTGAGGGGGGATCCATTTTGAGAGTTAGAGCTGAAAAATACAGAGAGAGAGAGAGAGAGTTTAAGAAAACACTAAAAAGACTACTGTCGCATCAAAGTTTGGATGGTCTTTGAAGTTTTCTACTATTACATTGATTTCATTTTCTCTGATCTTTCAAGTTTCTAATTCATTGGGGGCAATCTTTGACTCATTGAGTATTTAAAGGGATTCAGAATTTGGAGAGATAGTAAGAGGAACCTTCAGACAGATAGAACTCATAAGAATACACTAGAAAATACATAGATGGCTTGAAGAGAGTGTAAGGCCCCGTAAAATCTTGTGCTCAAAACCTAGTAGCTCGTAGTGCCAATGTCCGAATATGTGTTAGGAATGTGTAGAATTCTTCATGGCGAGCTTTTTACTGCTTTTGCACTTAAAAATCAAAAGAATCAATTTTTCAGAAAATTATCATTCTGCGGTCCAGAATGCGATCGTAGATCAGCTATGCGGACTGCATTCGGTCGCAGAGTGAAGCAGAAAAATTGTCAAAATTGATGTTGAAAATACGATCCATTATGCGATCGCATAATCAATATGCGGACCGCACAATCATCTCATAAATTCCTCAAGGATTTGTGAAGGTCAATTCTACGATGCAAAATGCGACCGCTTAACAGGAATGCAGACCACATTCCTATCGCAAACCCAGGCAGACCTTCAGAGTTTTAGGGGTATTACTGCGGTCCAATATGCGGACTGTATTTCGATTATGCGATCGCAGAATGGGACTGCAGATTTGCTCGGGCTTCTATTTTTCTAAATTTTATAACCCGATCCCTTTTCAATAAAACACCTCAATCCCCTAATTTTATGCTGAACAGATTAAGAGAGAGGAAGAGAGGGCCTTGAGAGACAAAGTCATCTTCTCCAAAATTTGGTTCTTCAAAACCATCCGGGCCGGGGAATTTCTAGCTTATCTTCATACACCCTTTCCTTACAGGTAAAATCACTAACTTCTCCCATTGAATTTCTGGTACAAACTAAGAGGAGGAGTCTTATGCATTAGTCCTTAAATAATGGTTGAAATCATTCATGCATGTCTATTAAAACCTAAAATCTAGTAGGAGTAATTAGGTGGGAGTAAAAACCTGTGCAAGGGAGGGGTTAATAACCTAAATATGTTCGGGTAGTGATTTTGGGCCTTGAATTCTAAGTTATGTGTATTAATTTGTGCACCATATTGACAGTGCTAGATTTTGGTGAATTGGAAGTAGAAATTAAAAAGGAATTCAGTTCCAGGTATGTATGGCTAACTTTAACTTTTGTAAAATCGCCTTGTTTGGTGTCCGAATACTTGGTGTGTGATATCTCCATGAATTAGTTGAGAAGTTAAACTCTTGTGAGCAGGATGTGTTTACTTGTGTGAACTAATTGTGAAGTCATGTAAATAGTGTGCCTTATGCGTTGTTGGTTAAGACATCCGACATGATTGTGCAAGTAAATGGCAATAAAACAAGTTGTGATCGTGAACGTGTTATGTGGTAAAGACTGTGGGATAAGTGATAGAAAGGAATTGAAAATTTGTGAAACTGTAATGACTGTGATAACATCCTTTGTGGTTAGTCGTGGATAACTATTGTTGTGATCTATATGGTATAACGGGCTGTTGAAAAAGATGGAAATGGTATGGATAGTCACCTAAACCTTTTGTGAGTTATGTTGTTGTTGTTATTGGGATTTGTAGTTGTTGTTCTTAAAACTTGTTATGGTTATCCTCGTAAATTATTATTGTTGTGGTATTGTTTGTGAATTGTGATTGCTTGGTGGGATCGGATTGTGCGCCACAACACGAAGTAATAAGGTATGGGTTGTGGTGATAAGGGTGGCCGAGGTAATAGGGTGTCCAAGGTAATAAGGGTGGAAAGTGATTGATATCACTATTGAAATGAAATATGAGAACGTTGTGAAATTTAAAATGTGGAAATGATGATGGGGAAAGGAGAGTTTGTTAACTTGTTTGCCTTGATTGTCTTCCTTGTGTGTACTCAATTGTTGCTTCCTTCTATTGTTTATTACTTGTGTGTGGCTTGAGGTTACTCAGGGTAAGGTTTGTTATACATACCAGTACAATTCAAGTGTACTGACGTCCCTTTTGCCGGGGGCGCTACATTCGTGTTATGATTGTAGGTAGATCCGTAGCAGGTACTCCAGCCCACCGATCTTATCTCCCCATTCGTCTTCCATCAGCTTTTTGGTGAGCCCCACTCCTCTCGGGGCCTGTGTGGCTCAGGCCACTTGTGTCCAAAATTTTATTTTGTTTTTTATGTAAGGTATCGCCGGGGCCTTATCGCCGGCAAGTATTGGTTGAGTTCCTAGTATTCATAGAGGCTCCGTAGACACAATATGGGTGGTGTATTAAAATATTCTGGGTAGTAACTGTATGGTTCGGAATCTTGGTCCACGTTGGTAAATGTTGTATGTATTTTTGTAAGTACTTGGTATCAAATGTTGGAATTGATAAAAAGTAGAAATGAACTCAAGTTGTAAGTTTGTGCTTAAGTCTTAAATTGCTATTTCAAAAGAATAACGTATCTTGGAATCACGGTGTAACGCGTGGGATAGGAAACGCAATTCCAGGTCCGCTTGACTGGGTCGTCCGGTCGTGTTCCTCGGTTTTGGGGCGTGACAAACTTGGTATCAGAGCCAGGTTTTAAAGTGTCCTATGATGTCTGGGAGCCGGAGTCCTTCTTATCGGTGTATTGTCGACCACATCTATAAGTTGGAGGCTACATGGACATTTAGGAATATTACCCTTCTTCAACACACCAAATCGTGCGATAAATCTTGACTATATGATTGTTTTCTAACTCGTGCGTTGAGATTCAAGGTAAGCTTAAATGCTCTTTCGTTTATTTCAAGTAATGTTGTCATATGTCATGACCAATAGGGAAAGACATGGATATTAAGGAGATGGCACATGTATCTTGTTGAGCAAATGGTATGGATATATAGTATAAGTTCATAGTACCATAAGTATACTTTATTTGAGAAAAGTGTTAAAAATGATTACCCGCCCAAAAAAGGCATTGATTTGATAAATGAGACGTAAGCTTGAATAGCACATGTGGAGTGTGAGAAGTATGTAAATGATCCTAAGGTGTGAAAAAAAAAATTGGTTACATAAGCATGTAATATATGAGAGAATGACCAAGAGGTTAATGACGATAGTGTAAGTCTCTCACGTGAGGTAAGAAGTTATGAAATGAGACTCAATTGAACCCAAGATGAGAAGAACCTTGTGCTACGAACTTTATAAGGACCCAGAAATGTACGAAGTTGTATTACCCTCATAAAGGATATTGACATGAGAAATTGGAATCCGAGACCTGTGTGGCTGAATAAGAGTAGAGAACTTATGAGATTAATATTATAGTAACTTAAATCTCCCTAATAGTCAAATGTATATGAGGCATATGCCCATAAAGTTACTGAATTCAAGACTTGTGTCAAAATCCAGGACATTCGCCCCAAGTGGGGGAGGAAGGACCGTCGTGAGGCCACTTAAATACAATAAAATAATAGTGAGACCATGTAGCTATGATGTTTGAATATTTTGTTGAAGACATGCGTGGTCTAGAAAAGAGATAGTGGGTAACATGACTCTCTGAAAAAATATGCTAATGATAGATAGACAACTAGTACCCAAGAAGGTGGAAGGTTAAGGAAGGTAAATTCTCCACACATGGAAATGTGAATGATAGGGTCAACGATCCTAGAAAATAAGAGTATGTTTGTAAAGGGATGTTATACTTGTTAGAAGGTTAGGAGCAATGGAACCCAAGGAAGTACCATAGGTCAAATGTGAAAGATTGCGAGTTTTTATAATGGGCTAATCATAGATTTGTGATTTAACCAAAGTTCCAGGACATTAAGAAAGGGTGAACGAGTGGGAGAAATAAATGTGATGCTGCAATAACCCAAGATGGTATTTGGGCTTGATGGAGAGCCTCTAAAGAATCTTACAAACAAATAAGTGTTAAGTGATATGTGGACGAACACACTTTCCCACGGATATCCTAATAAGAGTTAAGAGGTAAGACGGATGAAATACCTAAGGTAAAAGACCACGTAACATATGGAACATTGCGTGGCTATTCACTTACTAGGAAGAATGAGGCGAGAAGAAATGGGGAGAAAACCTTTAGATTGAGATGGTCATGGTTATCATAAAATATCTTGCATCAGAATGGTGGACTCGCTTAGAGCACAAGTGTTAATAAAAGTTATAAGGGACTAATCACAATGCAACCGACTTGGGTGACACCAAATATCAACTAAAGGATCTAGAGATAGTTTATATCTACATACAATGGAAAGTGAGAATACCGGTGGTGAAGTTGTGGTATTGTAAACTGATTAAGCCAGTCATAATGATATTATAAGCTCACTGAGGGCAGACAAATGTGTGGAACAATAAGGCTATTAACTATGCACTATCCGCAAAATGGAATGGGAACGAAAGTTCCAATTAGAAAGAAAAGATGGTACTAGCATACTGTCCAATCCAAAGGGTGATCAATAAGGGAAAGAAAACACAATCTGCCCAAAGGGAAAACGAAAGGTTCAGAATAGATTGAAAGGGGATGAACACTTGTTACGGACCAGACATGTTTAGCATGGTAATTCCTAAGCCGCAATATTAGGGAACTCTATTAGTAGCTACAATATGGGCAATGAGGTGAGTTGCTCATCGTGCATAGAATCAGGTGGACTAAGTCTTACATTTAAGAGTAAAACCAAAAGTAGTTGTTGAAGAATTGAGGAGGATCGTAAGTTTCAGAGAATGCCCTTCTCGGGCCAGTGACCCTTCCTAAATTATATACATATAAAGGGTATTGATATGTGTTTTGGGCAGTGTTTAACCATAAATAGGGATTGTGAGAATATTCACAGGGGAAGTAGTGTGGTTTCTTAAATTCTATAAGGCACATATGGGGAGAAGAGGTTGGATAAGAAAAGTCGGAGCACAATGTTACCTTATATTTGATGCAATGTTGTGCATAATGGTGTTATCAAGGTATGTGTGCAAGTTAGCAGGTGTTGTTCATTTGAGACAGAAGTTCATATGAGAAAACTCATTTAGTGATATCTTTTGTTGAGAATTTGGAAGAGTTAGTAGCAATTATTCACATGAGATTGTAACCATATCAGGCAAATTATAGTAGAACTCAATTCATGGGAGGTCTTATGTAAAAGGAATATGATAAAGATGTTCCACTGATGATGCAATGTGTTAAGGTGATAGTTTATGCCTCCAGGCAACTCAAGAATCAAGGGTATTTCTTAGAAATTGCATCAGTGGTATTCGCATTAAAGATTTGGCACCATTGTTGGTATAGGGTCCATGTTGATATAGTCACGGACCATACGAGCCTTCAATATAATTTTGAACAGAAAGAATATAATTTGAGGATGAGAATATAGTTGGAGTTACTCAAAGGTTACGACATCGATACTCTATATCACCCGGGAAAAATCCAATGTTGTGGCGGACTTTGTGGCAAAATGTACAAAATGTCGGCAAGTGAAGGTCGGATATTAAAGGCCTAGAGAATTGTTACAAGGAATAGAAATTTCAATGTGGGAATGGGAAATGATCATTATAGATTTTTTGGTAGGATTACCGCGTACTACACCCAAGTTCGACTCAATTTGGGTAATTGTAGATCGACTCACTAAATCAGCTTACTTTCTGCCAGTCAAGTCCACCGATACTGCAGAACAGTATGCTCAGTTATACATCAAGGAAGTAGTCAGACTTCACGGCACTCTAATTTTTTTTATCTCGGATCGAGGGGCTCAATTCACAACAAACTTTTGGAGGAAATTTTAGAAAGGTTTGGGTAATCAAGTAAATCTCAAATACGACTTTCCATCCGCAGACTGAAGGTCAAGCAGAGCGGACTATTCAGGTGCTTCAAGATGTGTTGCGATCTTGTGTTCTATCTTTCAAAGGTAATTGGAAAGACCATTTTCCGCTTGTCGAGTTTGCTTACAATAACAGCTTTCATGCCAGCATTCAGATAGACCCATTTGAGGCATTGTATAGAAGAAGGTGTAGGTCTCCGATTGGATGGTTCGAAGTGGGTGAAGCAGAATTGATAGGGCTAGATCTCGTGCATCAGGCTATGGAAAAAGTTAAAATCATTTAGGAAAGGATGAAAACTACTTAGAGTCACCAGAAATCCTATCCGGACATACGTCGAAAAGAATTGAAAATTTCAAGTAGATGGGTGGGTGTTCTTGAAAGTATCTCTCATGAAGGGAGTCATGCGATTTGGGAAGAAAGGGAGGTTGAGCCCATGGTATGTCAGGCCATATCCGATCGCTCAAAGGATAGGACAGGTGGCTTATAGGCTGGAATTGCCCCTTGAGATGTCATTAGTACACCTGGTGTTCCATGTGTCTATGTTGAAGAAAGTGGTTGGAGATCCATCCACCATCGTGCCAGTCGAGACTATCGAGGTTAATGAAGAATTGTCGTATGAAGAGGTTTCGGTTGCCATTCTTGATAGACAAGTCTGTAAGTTGAGAAATAAGGAAGTTGCCTCGGTCAAGGTATTGTGGCGGAGTCAGCGGGTCGAGGAAGCTACGTGGGAAGCGGAAAAAGAAATGAAAGAGAAATATCCCCATCTAATTGATCAAGTTTAGAAGGAATCATGTGACCTTTCTATCTCTAAAGAAACTACCATTTTGTCTGAGTTGTTTCCTTCCTAATACTAGTGAAGCTCCTCTAGTTGTGCAAGACATATAGGTATGGTGATTGTTTTAAGTCATGAGGACATCTCTTTGGTAAATAAAAGTTTGACAAAGACTCTTGTGATAATTAACCAATTAATGGTTTTATAAGTTGGTAACAAATTACTTATACGCATGTAGTATGTTGAAATGGTTAGATTATGTGGGACTCGTTGAGATAACTGATTCATAAAAAAAACGTATCAACTGATCAAATGTGTGCAATTGTTAAGGTAGGAAGTTGTATGACAGTTGTAGGGATGGTTGTAATCCTATTATGGTGTTTGGAATTTGTGTTTCGGGGGCCCTCTGTTAGGTAGATATGTCCATGATACAAAGGAAACTCTTGCGAAATTTTTTCTAAAATATGGGAGTTAGCGAAAATTTTGAGAGTCTGCATATCATGCTTTTTAAACCAACTGATTTACAAAAATCCTCATTCGAGGACGAATAAATTTAAGTGGGCGAGGATGTAAGGCCCCATAAAATCTTGTGCTCAAAACCTAGTAGCTTGTAGTGCCAAGGTCGCGGTTCGGACCCTTTTTACTACTTTTGCACTTAAAAATCAAAAGAATCAATTTTACAGAAAATTGTCATTCTACGGTCCAGAATGCGGTTGCAGATCAGCTATGCGGACCACATTTCTGCCACAGAGTGAAGCAAAATAATTGTCAAAATTGATGTTGAAAATGCGGTCCATTATGCGATCGCATAATCAATATGCGGACCGCATAATCGTCGCATAAATTCCTCACGGATTTGTGGAGGTCAATTCTACGGTGCAAAATGCGACCGCATAATAGGAATGCGGACCGCATTCCTGTCGCAGACCCAGGCAGACCTTCAGAGTTTTAGGGGTATTTTTGCGGTCAAATATGCAGACCGCATTTCGATTCTGCGATCGCAGAATGCGACCGCAGATTTGCTTGGGATTCTATTTTTCTAAATTTTAAAACCCGCCCTCTTTTCAATAAAACACCTCAACCCCCTCATTTTAATAATCTTGCTGAACAAATTAAGAGTGAGGAAGAGAGGCCCTTGAGAGAGAAAGTCATTTCTCCAAAATTTGGTTCTTCAAAACTATCTGGGCCGGGGAATTTCTGGCTTATCTTCATAACCCCTTTCCTTACAGGTAAAATTCCTAACTTCTCCCATTGAATATCTGGTATAAACTAAGAGGGGGAGTCTCATGCATTAGTCCTTGAAATAATGGTTGAAATCATTCGTGCATGTCTATTAAAACCTAAAATCTAGTATGAGTAATTAGGTGGGAGTAAAAACTAGTGCAAGGGAGGGGTTAATAACCTAAATATGTTCGGGTAGTGATTTTGGGCCTTGAATTCTAAGTTATGTGTATTAATTTGTGCACCATATTGACAGTGCTAGATTTTGGTGAATTGGAAGTAGAAATTAAAAAGAAATTCAGCTCCAGGTATGTATGGCTAACTTTAATCTTTGTAAAATCGCCTTGTTTGGTGTCCGAATACTTGGTATGTGATATCTCTATGAATTAGTTGTGATGTTAAACTCTTGTGAGCAGGATGTGTTTACTTGTGTGAACTAATTGTGAAGTCATGTAAATATTGTGCCTTATGCGTTGTTGGTTAAGACATCCGACATGATTGTGCAAGTAAATGGAAATAAATCAAGTTGTGATCGTGAACGTGTTATGTGGTAAAGACTGTGGGATAAGTGATAGAAAGGAATTGAAAATTTGTGAAATTGAAATGACTTTGATAACATCCTTTGTGGTTAATCGTGGATAACTATTGTTGTGATCTAAATGGTATAACGGACTGTTGAAAAAGATGGAAATGGTGTGGATAGTCACCTAAACCTTTTGTGAGTTGTGTTGATGTTGTTATTGAGTTTGAGTTTGAATTTTTTTGGAAAACATCTTTAGATCAATGATGTTGTTCATCTTCTAGCTTTGGAGGGGTTTGAAAGATAGTCAATGATTTCCTTGGGTTGTCTTGGTCATTAGAATTTGTGGTTTATTGGGTTTTATTCATCTACAAATCATTCCTGGTTGTTGTGACATTGTTGTATATTGAAGTCGATCTTTGCTTTTGGTTTAGTTGTTGCTCATTACTGCTTGCTGATTCATCCTTCTTCTTATTGTGTTTTGACCTCCAGGTACATTCCCTGAATACGTTTCAATGTAGATCTCAAGTTAAAAATAAAAATTAAGTTTAGAGCAAGATTTTTGTTGTAAATTGTGACTGTTTTACAACTTTATCGTGTTTTATGCAATTAGTCTATATTGTAATAGACTGTTTGGACTGTTGGACTTTTGATCATTAGCCTTAGTATAGTTTTCGTTTAGTGTTATTTCAACTTTTAGTATTAACAAATAGCATGAACTTGAAACTGGTTCTGAGATCATAGATCTTCATTTGTAATTAGTGACTGGACATTCGAACTGTTGTGAGTAGTTAGCAGAAATGTCAGTTGTAGTGTCAGTCAATTCAGATTTGTTGAGCTACTGGTTGGAAATTGGATTTAAAATGGACTGCATTCTCATATTAGTGTAAGATCAGGCACTTTCTGGTTTTAAATACTCTAGATAATTTAGTGTTCCTTTATAGGTCCAATCCACGGATAAAATCCTTAGAATGTATTGATTGAAATTGATTTGGCTTTTGATATTTCGATTCAGTATGATTGGCTAATTGTATACAAATGATTTGAAAATCCATGTGATAAGTCGATTCAAGGTTAAAATTCAGAATCTTTTATTTGTTCACAAATCCCTAAGCCTCGTTGTGAATTAAAATCAGTAGTACAAGTAGAAATCGGTTTTAGTTATGGGCTCATTTAGGGGCCAAAACATGACAACTTTCTATTTAAATAGGATTTAGGCCTAAAATTTCTTCGTACAAGGCCCACGGGAGGCGACTTCTCAATAAAGCTGACTAGGTGTGCCTTCTTCCTGGGCTAAGTTTGAAGCCCAAAGAAATAGTGCTGAAGGTTTAAACTAACACTAAGGTTATGGGATTAATTTTGCAACATAGGTTTTGGGCCTTTCGAGTTAAGTAGCACACTTGAATTAAGAGGTGTCTCCTCTTGTTCAAGTATGGACTTGAACTTGAGGCCGAATTTTATAATGTTAATTAATTAGGTTTTTTTTAGAGACAATACTTAATAGGAAATCATAGCTTTTTTAGGATGCCCTTTAAAAATAAAACGATGTGTGCCACGCCAAACAAGATTCATAAATTGTGTGCCTCTCTTTGAACACTCATGTTAAAATACTTAGCAATCGGAACGTGCCATTTTAGCGAATTTTTATGGCCGCCCGCAAAGTAAATAATACGCTAGTGGCTTTAGGTGCGCTCTTAATAAACTTACCTTCCTAAATTCGGGTGTGCATTTCATGTGACCCAAATCCAAATCCCAAAACGTTGAATAAAATGTGTTGAGGATCCCGGTGCATTTCATGTGACGTGATTCGAAAATATATTTTAAACGACGTTCAATTTCCTAAAATTAATTAAATGTGGTAAATAATTTCAAATTTGCACTATAGGATGACATGTATAAAAGTCAGATTTTTTAGCCAATTATAATAGTTGAGCGACCGTGCTAGAACCACGAAACCCGGGAATGCCTAACACTATCTCCCAGGTTAACAGAATTCCTTACTTAGATTTATGGTTCGCGGACTGTTAAACATAGTCATTCTTTTCCTCGATTCGGAATTTTAAGCCGGTGACTTGAGACACCATGAATCTCCCAAGTGGCGAATCTGAAACTTTTGATAAATAAATCTTGTTTGGATTGTCATTTAATTGGAAAAACTCCCTTTACTATACCCCTTTATGGGGTGTAGCAGAAAAAGGAGGTGTGACAGCTCTGGCGACGTTGCTGGGGACAAGAACCCAGAACTTTTGGTTCAGGGTTCAGAATTCGAGCTCAGTTAAATTGTTATATTTGGCTTTATCTTATTTTGTTACATGTTTGGGCTTAATGTGCTAAATGTATATAGGGTTAAGGGAGTTAATCACCTGTTTTGAAAATACCCATGTCCAAATAGTGCCAAAACTTTGCCGGATTTTCGAGAAAAATGAAAAAAAATTGTTTTTAATTTTCAAAATAGTTTGTTTTATTTGTCAACGAAATAGAAAAAAAAAGAGTTTTTATTTTGCAAAATAGTTTGTTTTATTTTCCACTGAAAAAAATAGTTTATCTTATTTGCCGATGAAAAGGAAAAAAAAAGAAAAAAGAAAAAAAATGTCTTTTCTCAAAAATAGTTTGTTTTACTTACCCAAACTACGTCAGTTTGATTCTCACCGGATGTGAGATACGTAGGAAACCCCCATCGGGTCCAACTTCCCTTTTTGCAGAAATAGCCCCAAAACAACAAAAATTTTAGTGTTGTCATAAATAAGGTAGATGATACCATTCTTGTCGGAAATAAGCCGAATGTCCCCAAAAGGACGCCGGAAGGCCATTTTTGCAAGAACAATCACACTGAGTTATTTTTTACGGTTAACAGATACAGCCTTAAAATTTTCCTCCTTGAAGTGCTAAAAGGCCGTATCTGCAAAACCAATATGTGATTTTTCTTATAAGTAATCTTTTTGAAAAAATGATCACTTTTTTGGAGTCATTAAAATCACCTTAAATAAATATGCAGGATGAGCACGATTGAAATTGAACCCTTCACATTCCCTAAAGAGATCCCTTTGAAGCTCCATCTGTGGTGATATGACTTAGGCAAGGGTAGTAGAGAGACGGTGTTGAAGGTTCTGGGCGGTCTCATTGGGTTAGTGTATATCAAGCCAAGGCAGGATATTATTGAAGCATTGATACCTTTTTGGGACTCCACTAGCAATATGTTCCGGTTCTTAGATTTTGAGCTCACGCCGACCTTAGAGGAGATGGTAGGTTATGCAGGCCTCAGCGAAAACCTGAGAGATCAGTATCCTTTGTCACCAAGACCGGTATCTCCACACCGATTTTTGTACTTACTGAGTATTAGTCGTGATGCTCAGAACGAGGACTTATCTAAAGGATGTTGTACTCTCATGTTCTTGTATAAATGTTATGGTAATCCTCGGGGTTTCGAAGAGCTGAATCTTGGGCTAACCCATGCCGAAAATAGAAACAAATGGGAGGCAAGGCAAGGTTTGGCATTCATAACAGCATTCTTGGGGGTGGTGATCTGTCTACGCAAAGATACTAAGATAGAAATGGGCCTCGTAGGGATGATCGATATTGCGATCAAAAAGGTCAACAACACTGTAGTTCCTTTGATTCTGTCAGAAATCTACTGAGCTTGGACCTTCTGCCGGGAAGGAGGAAGATTTTTTTAGGGTTGCAATTTGCTACTTCAACTGTGGATACAAGAACACCTTTGTCATCAGGCGGGATATTGAATGCCGGTTTGACCGGGTTAAAATGCATTGAAAAGTTTGACAAACGAGTAACAGGTATTGAATTTCTAGAAGGTACTGAAGTTTGGTTTAAACAACTAAAATCCTTAACGTCTGATAAAATTGAATGGGCATTTGGGTGGCTTCTCGCCACTGTAGATGTATACATATCGGCTGAAGAGTGTTATATTCTCTTAATAGGCATCCGGAGCATCCAGCCATATGCTCCCCATCGGGTATTGCGGCAGTTGGGAAGGTTTCAAATCATCTCTAATTATGAAGACCCAAGCAAACAAGTCATTGAGTTAGGTCCCAGAGCTATATTTCCAGAGGATAGAATTCGCAAGTTATGGAATGAGTGCAGATTCCTCGAGCCCAGAACCATGGTCTGAGATTTAGCTAGAGGCGAAGTGGACCCAAAGTATAATGAATTGTTTGAGAAGAGATTCCATATTCCCCTAAGACCTGCTAAAATAGCTCATGTCCAGCAATTTACGGATGACTCACGAGAACAATGGGGTTGGCTGGCAAATGAAGAAACCTACAGGGCCGAAATAAGCAAACTGGAGAAGCAGGCCATGCAACTTCAATTTGAAAAATATGTTCAAGTCGCTACAGATGAGGGGGAAAAGTAGAATCTAATCTAAGAAAATGAGGCCCTTAAGGCTCAGATTCAAAAAATGAGAATATCTATCAGGAAATCAAAAAGGAGTCGGGCTGACTAGAAACTCATAAACGAATTGAAAGGGAAAGCCTGTGAGAGCCAAATGGACTTGGAGAGATCGAAAGCTAGCTTGGCAAGGGTCCGGGCCAGATGGACAAAAGGCGCAAAAGAGCGGGCACTTCATATGCAGCAGATGAAGATGGACTATGAGGGGAGCAACACTGTCTTGAGAGGAATAATAGCCACTCTCGAAGACAGAGTATTCAGGCAAGCTAGAGATTCCATAGCAAATAGGAAACACTGTTACAACCTGATGGCGCAGATGGAGGAACAAATGCATAAGTTTAATGATCAACTCCTTCATAATTCTCGAGTGCTGGAAACTCGAGATCAACAGATAGGACGACTACTGCAGGAAAAGAACAAGATTAGAGAAGTGGTCGCAAACAATGCACATTACATTATTGCAAAATGCCGAGCGTGCGAGAACATGACTTGTACCACCTTTTTTTGTGGCAGTGATGACATTCGTCCAACAAATAATGAGAGATTTTGATAGGCTCCAAAGGGATCTCGCACAAAGGCCCGCAGCAAGGCCGAATGATGCCTCGCGGTCCCCAGGAAATTTTAAGGCATTAATGTATTCTTATTCTTTGTTTTGAGTATGTATTTTCTTATTAAAGTTTGTAAGTCGGATTCTCTTCAAGATTGCTTTGTTTTTCCTTTCAAAGTTTGTAACTTCTTCCAAGTGTTATAATAAGAGCAGTTGTTTTTTTGAAAATATTTGGCTACGTATTTTTTCATCGGCCAGAACTTCGCACGGTCTGATTTACGCGGGGACATGATACGTAGGCAATCCACATAAGATTCGACCACCACTAAAAGAAAAAAAAGAGGGAAAATGAAAAATAAATAAAATAAAGGAAAGTTTGAGAGACGTTAAAAGAAGAGGCACAGTTATGAGAAGCCGGAATGACGCACCCAACTGAAGCAAATACATGATAGAAATGGTTAACTGCTTAGGTGCATTGCATCTTTAATATATATTTGCCTATCTTTTAAATGCCCCAACGCTAACGTGATGGTTTCATTTTGTCACATCAATCCAGAAAGGTAGTTGGTTGTGGTTCCGGAAATAGTAACTCCTCTCTACAACATAAAAGGTCGATGGTGGATAACAAAAAAATTGGGCTGGTTGATACCGATGCCCAAAAGCAGTTGGTTGAACAGGACACAGGTTTGGCTGATGAGGCAAGGATGTTAAGACAGCACATAACAGACATGTATCAAGCTTGGAGGGTCAGGAAGACACCAGTACCGCCACCATCCGGTTTCTCAGATGTTGTCCTTACCCAAACTTTGGCATCTCCCAATCACCCAGTATCCCATCATTGTTCCTCCAAGTTCTGAGAGGCTGAAGAACATAGAACAGTTCTTAAAGAACATGCAAAGGATGGGAGACCAAGGCAGCATGTCTTACCAAAAGTTGTGTACACTCCCTGACATCCGCCTGCTCGTGAGGTTTAAAGTACCAAAATTCGACTTGAATGAGGAGTGTGAAGATCTGGTAGTCCATCGGAGGGAATATTGCAAGGAAATGAGGAATGTTGGCGAGAAAGACGATTTGCTAATGGCATACTTCTGTAAAAGTTTGACTGGGTAGCCTTGGAATGGTATAATCATCAAGATGTCGGTAAATGGCATACATGGGACGACATGGCTCAGGATTTTATGAGACATTTTCAAAACAACATAAACATTATCCCGGATCACTCCTCCAAATCTCAGATAGAAAAGAAACCTAAAGGAAGTTTTAGGAAGTTCTGGCTCAGATGGAGTGAACAAGTTGCTCGGGATAATCTTCCCATGGAAAGAAAAGGTGTTGTAGAGACCCACCAACGTCAAAGTCCCGTGGTCGTCCTTGATAAATGCCCCCAGCCTCCATATCGACCCCTTGGATATCTTTTTAATCATCCCGACCATTGCTTCTCTCCATAAAACCCCCTAAATCATACATCATTTCCCAGATATCCTGTCCATGTCACACCACCATATTCTCCTTATCCCCGAGGCCTGCGATGGTCTGCACCGATGCCACAAATGTCTCATCAGGCGTATCAACCACCTGCCTGCAAAGATTCCAACCAAGGCCAGAGTATAAAATAAAAAGACTACTGGAAAAAGAGAATATTTTCGGAGAATCTTATGCAAGTTTGTTTGAAAAACTAAAGTGTTCCGGCCTGATTGAGCCGCTCCTCGGTTATACTCCAGACCCATATGGAAAAGGCTTCGATCCTGCTGTACGATGCATGTATCACTCTAATGTCCAAGGGCATAGCATTGAGAATTGTCGTTCTTTGAAAAAAGAAATAGAAAGAATGATTCACGAAGGGGTAATCATGATCAATGACAGTGGCAGGGAGCATGCGAATCCTCTTGAGAAAGTGTTGATTAAAGCTAATGATATTAAAGTTGGTAATAGTCTTGGAAATATTAATGCAGATCTGAGTGGTTAAGATTCCAAGGGCGTCAATTGGAAAGATATTCCTTTTTGGCTAGCCAGGAAGGATTCTTGGTAGTTTGCTCTGACTTTCCTTCAAGTTTGTCTGGATTATTTCTAGGGTTGTAATCCAGATTTTATTTTTAGTTTGTTTAAAGTGTCCAAACCTTGTTATCTGGTATCTTCCAATAAAATGAAATTTCTTTTCTTTGTTATTCCTGATATTTTTTTTTGTTTTTTTGTTTTGTATAGCCCTTTTTACGCTGGTTCTAATAACATGGCATGCATGAGGAATCCTCAGCCCAGTCTAAAAAAAATCAATCTGACTCTAAACCCAAGGCAAATGGAGCAGTCGAGGTGGCCAAAAAAGAACATAAAGAAAATACTGAGGAAAATGGTAGAAGGCTACATGCAATGGCATGAGATGTTACCATTCGCGTTATTGGGTTAGCGCACTACTGTTCGTACTTCAGTAGGTGCAAATCCTTATCTGTTGGTATATGGCACTGAAGCAGTGATCCCTGCAGAAGTCGAAATCACATCTCTTCAGATTGTCACCGAGGCTGAGATCGATGATGATGAGTGGCTCAAAACTTGTTTGTAGTAGTTGAGTTTAATTGATGAAAAAAGATTGGCAGCAGTATGTCATGGCCAATTGTATCAAAAGAGGATGGCAAGAGCGTATAACAAGAAGATGCGTCCTAGGAGGTTTGAAGTGGGGCATCAAGTGTTGAAACGGATCTTTCCACATCAGGTTAAAGCAAAGGGCAAATTCGCCCCGAACTAGCTAGGATCGTTCATTGTAACCAGAGTATTGTCCAATGGCGTTTTATGTTTAACAGATGTTGAAGGAAAATGCATAGATATGGCTATCAATTTTGATTCAGTCAAGAGATATTATGTATGATTTCTTTAGTAGAATCACTGATTGTTTGTACTTGGCATTATCTCGAAAGTTGAAATGACGAAGGCAATTGGTTATGCTATCTAAACACTTTACCCTTTGTTCACCCCTATGAGACTTATTTATTTTATTTAGTAGCCCTCTTTTGAAATCAATAACCAAGAAGAAAGGAAATGAGAAGAAAAAAAGAAAAAAAAATATAAAGAAAAGAAAAAGAGGAAAGGAAAATATACAATAATAAGTGAAGAGAAAACTATAACAATAAGGAATTTGGGTGAACTACATTTGACCTGATTCCTCTTAAGGATATGTAGGCAGCTTCACGGCTAGGTCATATGGAAGTAAAACTCAAAAGGTCCCCAAGCAAGAAACTGGGGCAGAAGTTATGTTTGAAATGAGAAAGTTGGTTACAAAATTTGTAATTCTAACCCGCTGGATTTGGTTTGAACTTTTCGATATCCTTTTCTTTCAAAACCTATCCAAGAACCCATATTAACATCCAAAGAAAGACCTCCCGATCAGTCTTCGAGGGGTGACAAGTCAAGCAAGTATATAATGCATATCAGGGGCAATACTCCGGTTTTAAGCAAGAAAAATGAAAAATGAGAGAGTCTTGTCAGTAAAAACCCGCAAGGGCACTATAATGCAACGTAAGCTGAGAGAAGTCCGAAAATGAGAGAGTCTTGTTAGTGAAAACCCGCAAGGGCACTGTAAGGCGATGTAAGTTGAGAGAAGTCCAAAAACATGAGAGAGTCTTACTGGTGAAAACCTTCACAAGCACCATAAGATGACAAGGAACTGAGAAAGGAACGAACAAGTTAACGTTGACGGCAGAAATCCGTCGAGGCATCAAGCAGAACAAAGATAGAATTTAGTAGAGAATTGAATTGTGAGAATTTTGAGGCAGGAGCAAGACAACTGGAAATTGATTGAATTGAATAGATTGGGTTGATTAATCTGAAACGCACAACATGATCATTGACAATCGGTTATCCCATTCAGATAAGTTCTTTTTCTTTTCTCAAACGGTCTTCTAAAGGTAGATTTTCTCTTTTATTCTTATCTTTTGAAATGATTCGCATTTCTTTAATTTTGGCTAAGGCTTTTTCAATAATAATTTGATTCTAACAAATAAGAAGGAATTTCAAAGCTTACTACCAGTTTCCAATATAGTGCGAAGTGAAGTATGGCTAGGATAGGCCGACGATGATATGATGCGACGTAAAAGGCGTCATTGGAAATCCAAATGATGGAATAGTCTAAGATTTCGTGAAAGGAATGGGATCAGATAAGAAATACTAGAAATGGAAAGTAACAATTAGGAAGTTTGTGGATAAGGGTTAGTCAAAAGGTCGAAAATTCTCGACTGAATTCAAGGCAGTCGGACAAAACCAAGTATGGAAGAAAGAGAAAGGAAAACCATCCCCAGCAGGAGTATCACATCCAATCACCACACCTTAAACTGACCAATTTTTCTTTGTGTTTGAAATAGGGGCATGAAGTGTTGTTGATAGCGGAGAAATTTTCCGCAAAAAGAGAGCAAGTACCAAACAGCCACCAAACTAGGGCAGAAAATTTTCTTTGTAATTTTAAAGTTGTGAAGTCAGGAGCCCTCCTAAAGAACAGAGGTGAAGTTTTTAAAGTTGTGAAGTCAGGAGCCCGCCTGGAGAACATAGGTGTACCTTTTAAAGTTTTGAGGTCAAGAGCCCGCCTGGAGAACAAAGGTGTACTTTTAAAACTATGAAGTCAAGAGCCCGCCTAGAGAACAGAGGTGTACTTTTAAAGTTATGAAGTCAGGAGCCCGCCTGGAGAACAGAGGTGTACTTTTAAAGTTATGAAGTCAGGAGCCCGCCTGCAGAACAGAGGTGTATTTGTTAAAGTAGTGAAGTCAGGAGCCCGCCTGGAGAATAGAGGTGTACTTTTAATGTTATGAAGTCAGGAGCCCGCCGGGAGAATTGAGGTGTACTTTTAAAGTTTTGAAGTCAGGAGCCCGTCTGGAGAACAGAGGTGTAATTGTTAAAGTAGTGAAGTCAGGAGCCCGCCTGGAGAACAGGTGTAATTGTTAAAGTTGTGAAGTCAGGAGCCCGCTTGAAGAACAGAGGTGTAATAGTAAAAGTTGAGAAGTCAGGAGCCTGCCTGGAGAACAGAGGTGTAATTGTTAAAGTAGTGAATTCAGGATTCCGCCTGGAGAACAGAGGTGTAATTGTTAAAGTAGTGAAGTCAGGAGCCCTCCTGGAGAAAAGAGGTGTAATTGTAAAAGTTGTGAAGTCAGGAGATCGCCTGGAGAACAGAGGTATAACTTTTAAATGTTCTGAAGTTAGGATCTCGCCTAGAGAACAGAGGTGTAATAGTGAAAGTTGTGAATTCATGAGCCCGCCTGGTGAACAGAGGTATAGTTTTTAAAGTTTTGAATTCAGGAGGTTGCCTGGAGAACAGAGGTGTAACTTTTAAATGTTCTGAAGTCAGGAGCCTGCCTAGAGAACAGAGGTGTAATTGCGAAAGTTGTGAAGTCAAGAGCCCGCCTGGAGAATAAAGGTGTAGTTTTTAAAGTTGTGAAGTCAGGAGCCCGCCTGGAGAACAAAGATGTACGTTTTAAAGTTTTGAGATCAGGAGCCCGCCTGGAGAACAGAGGTGTACTTTTAAAGTTAAGAAGTCAGGAGCCTGCCTGGAGAACAGCTATGTAATTACTAAAGTAGTGAAGTCAGGAGCCCGCCTGGAGAACATAAGTGTAATTGTAAAAGTTGTAAAGTCAGGAGACCGCCTGCATAACAGAGGTGGAATCATTAAAGTAGTGAAGTCAGGAGCCCGACTGGAGAATAGAGGTGTACTTTTAAAGTTATGAAGTCAGGAGCCCGCCTGGAAAATAGAGGTGTACTTTTAAAGCTATGAAGTCAGGAGCCCGCCTGGAGAACAGAGGTGTAATTGTTAAAGTAGTGAAGTTAGGAGCCCGCCTGGAGAACATAGGTAGTTGTTAAAGTAGTGAAGTCAGGAACCCGCCTGGAGGACAGAGGTGTAATTGTTAAAGTAGTGAAGTCAGGAGCCTGCCTGGAGAACAAAGGTGTAATTGTTAAAGTAGTAAAGTCAGGAGCCCGCCTGGAGAATAGAGGTATAAATGTTAAAGTTGTGAAGTCAGGAGCCCGCCTGGAAAACAGAGTTGTAGTTTTTAAAGTTGTGAAGTCAGGAGCCCGCGTGGAGAACATAGGTGTTTCTTTTAAAGTTTTGAGGTCAGGAGACCGCCTGGAGAACAAAGGTGTACTTTTAAATTTATGAAGTCAGGAGACCGCTTGGAGAACAGAGTTGTACTTTTAAAGTTATGAAGTCAAGAGACCGCCTAGAGAAAATGGTGTAGTTGTTAAAGTTGTAAAGTCAGGAGCCGGCCTGCAGAACAGAGGTGTAATTGTTAAAATAGTAATGTCAGGGGCCCGCCTGGAGAACAGAGGTCTAATTGTTATAGTTGTGAAGTCAGGAGACCACCTGGAGAACAGAGGTATAACTTTTAAATGTTCTGAAGTCAGGAGCTCGCCTAGAGAACATAGGTGTAATAGTGAAAGTTGTGAATTCATGAGCCCGCCTGGTGAACAGAGCTATAGTTTTTAAAGTTTCGAATTCAAGAGGCTGCCTGGAGAACAGAGGTGTAACTTTTAAATGTTCTGAAGTCAGGAGCCTGCCTAGAAAACAGAGGTGTAATTGCTAAAGTTGTGAAGTCAGGAGCCCGCCTGGAGAATAAAGGTGTAGTTTTTAAAGTTGTGAAGTCAGGAGCCCGCTTGGAGAACAAAGGTGTACGTTTCAAAGTTTTGAGATCAGGAGCCCGCCTGGAGAACAGAGGTGTAATTTAAAAGTTAAGAAGTTAGGAGCCCGCCTGGAGAACAGCGGTGTCATTGCTAAAGTTGTGAAGTCAGGAGCCCGCCTGCATAACAGAGATGGAATCGTTAAAGTAGTGAAGTCAGGAGCCCGACTGGAGAATAGAGGTGTACTTTTAAAGTTATGAAGTCAGGAGCCCGCCTGGAAAATATAGGTGTACTTTTAAAGCTATGAAGTCAGGAGCCCACCTGAAGAACAGAGGTGTAATTGTTAAAGTAGTGAAGTCAGAAGCCCGCCTGGAGAACAGAGGTGTAATTGTTAAAGTAGTGAAGTTAGGAGCCCGCCTGGAGAACATAGGTAGTTGTTAAAGTAGTGAAGTCAGGAGCCCGTCTGGAGGACAGAGGTGTAATTGTTAAATTAGTGAAGTCAGGAGCCCGCCTGGAGAACAAAGGTGTAATTGTTAAAGTTGTAAAGTCAGGAGCCCGCCTGGAGAATAGAGGTATAACTGTTAAAGTTGTGAAGTCAGGAGCCCGCCTAGAAAACAGAGGTGTAGTTTTTAAAGTTATGAAGTCAGGAGCCCACCTAGAGAAAATGGTGTAATTGTTAAAGTTGTAAAGTTAGGAGTCGGCCTGCAGAACAGAGGTGTAATTGTTAAAGTAGTGAAGTCAGGAGCCCGCCTGGAGAACAGAGGTGTACTTTTAAAGTTATGAATTCAGGAGCTCGCCTGGGGAGCAGAGGTGTAATTGTTAAAGTAGTGAAGTCAAGAGCCTACCTGAAGAACAGAGGTGTAATTGTTAAAATTGTGAAGTCAGGAGCCCTCCTGGAGAACAGAGGTGTAATTTTTAGTGTTTTGAAGTCAGGAGCCCTCCTGAGAACAGATGTATACCTTTTAATGTTTTGAGGTCAAGAGCCCGCTTGGAGAACAGAGGTGTACTTTTAAAGTTATCAAGTTCGGAGTCTGCCTGGAGAACAGAGGTCTACTTTTAAAGTTATGAAATCATGAGCCCGCCTGGAGAACAAAGGTGTACGTTTTAAAGTTTTGAGATCACGAGCCCGCCTGGAGAATAGAGGTGTACTTTTAAAGTTATGAAGTCAGGTGCCCGCCTGCAGAATAGAGGTGTACTTTTAAAGTTATGAAGTCAGGAGCCCGCCTGGAGAACAGAGGTGTAATTGTCAAAGTAGTGAAGTTAGGAGCCCGCCTGGAGAACAAAGGTAGTTGTTAAAGTAGTGAAGTCAGGAGCCCGCCTGGAGGACAGAGGTGTAATTGTTAAAGTAGAGAAGTCAAGAGCCCGCCTGGATAACAGAGATGTAATTGTTAGAGTAGTAAAGTCAGGAGCCCGCTTGGAGAACAGAGGTGTAATTGTTAAAGTTGTGAAGTTAGGAGCCCGCCTGGAGAACAGAGGTGTAGTTTTTAAAGTTGTGAAGTCAGGAGCCCGCATGGAGAACATAGGTGTACCTTTTAAAGTTTTGAGGTCAGGAGACCACCTGGAGAACAAAGGTGTACTTTTAAAGTTATGAAGTCAGGAGCCCGACTGGAGAACAGAGGTGTACTTTTAAAGTTATGAAGTCAGGAGCCCGCCTAGAGAAAATGGTGTAATTGTTAAAGTTGTAAAGTCAGGAGCCGACCTGCAGAACAGATGTGTAATTGTTAAAGTAGTGAAGTCCGGAGCCCGCCTGGAGAACAAAGGTGTACTTTTAAAGTTATGAAGTCAGGAGCCCGCCTTGAGAACAGAGGTGTACTTTTAAAGTTATAAAGTCAGGAGCCTGCCTGGAGAGCAGAGGTGTAATTGTTAAAGTAGTGAAGTCAAGAGCCCGCCTAGAGAATAGAGGTGTAATTGTTAAAGTTGTGAAGTCAGGAGCACGCCTGGAAAACAGAGGTGTAATTTTTAGAGTTTTGAAATCAGGAGCCCTCCTGGAGAACAGAGGTGTACCTTTTAAAGTTTTGAGGTAAAGAACCTGCTTGGAAAATAGAGGTGTAGTTTTAAAACTATGAAGTCAAGAGCCTGCCTGGAGAACAGAGGTGTACTTTTGAAGTTATGAAGTCAGGAGCCCGCCTAGAGAACAGAGGTGTAATTGTTAAAGTTGTGAAGTCAGGAGCCGGCCTGCAGAACAGAGGTGTATTTGTTAAAGTAGTGAAGTCAGGAGCCCGCCTGGAGAACAGAGGTATACTTTTAAAGTTATGAAGTCAGGAGCCCGCCTGGAGAACAGAGGTGTACTTTTAAAGTTCTGAAGTCAGAAGACTGCCTGGAGAACAGAGGTGTAATTGTTAAAGTAGTGAAGTCAGGAGCCCGCCTGGAGAACAGAGGTGTAATTGTTAAAGTAGTGAAGTCAGGAGCCCGCCTGGAGAACAGAGGTGTAATTGTTCAAGTTGTGAAGTCAGGAGCTCGCTTTGAGAACATAGGTGTAATTGTAAAAGTTGAGAAGTCAGGATCCTGCCTGGAGAATAGAGGTGTAATTGTTAAAGTAGTGAAGTCAGGATCCTGCCTGGAGAACAGAGGAGTAATTGTTAAAGTAGTGAAGTCAGGAGCCCGCCTGGAGAACAGAGGTGTAATTGTTAAAGTTGTGAAGTCAGCAGACCGCCTGGAGAATAGAGGTATAACTTTTAAATGTTTTGAAGTCAGGAGCTCGCCTAGAGAACAGAGGTGTAATAGTGAAAATTGTGAAGTCAGGAGCCCGCCAGGTAAACGGAGGTATAGTTTTTAAAGTTTTGAATTCAGGAGGCTGCCTGGAGAACAGAGGTGTAACTTTTAAATGATCTAAAGTCAGGAGCCTGCATAGAGAACAGAGGTGTAATTGCTAAAGTTGTGAAGTCAGGAGCCCGCCTGGAGAAGAAAGGTGTAGTTTTTAAAGTTGTGAAGTGAGGAGCCCGCTTGGAGAACAAAGGTGTACGTTTTAAAGTATTGAGATCAGGAGCCCGCCTGGAGAACAGAGGTGTACTTTTAAAGTTATGAAGTCAGGAGCCCGCTTGGAGAACAGCGGTGTAATTGCTAAAATAGTGAAGTCAGGAGCCCGCTTGTAGAATAGAGGTGTAATTGTTAAAGTTGTGAAGTCAGGATCCCGCCTGCATAACAGAGGTGAAATCGTTAAAGTAGTGAAGTCAGGAGCCCGACTAGAGAACAGAGATGTACTTTTAAAGTTATGAAGTCAAGAGCCCGCCTGGAAAACAGAGGTGTTCTTTTAAACTTATGAAGTCAGAAGTCCGCCTGGAGAACAGAGGTGTAATTGTTAAAGTAGTGAAGTCAGGAGCCCGCCTGGAGAACAGAGGTTTAATTGTTAAAGTAGTGAAGTTAGGAGTCCGCCTGGAGAACAGAGGTAGTTGTTAAAGTAGTGAAGTCAGGAGCCCGCCTGGAGGACAGAGGTGTAATTGTTAAAGTAGTGAAGTCAGGAGCCCGCCTGGAGAACAGAGGTGGAATTGTTAAAGCGGTAAACTCAGGAGCCCGTCTGGAGAATATAGGTGTAATTGTTAAAGTAATGAAGTCAGGAGCCCGCCTGGAAAACAGAGGTGTAGTTTTTAAAGTTGTGAAGTCAGGAGCCCGCATGGAGAACATAGGTATACCTTTTAAAGTTTTGAGGTCAGGAGACCGCCTGGAGAACAAAGGTGTACGTTTTAAAGTATTGAGATCAGGAGCCTGCCTGGAGAACAGAGGTGTACTTTTAAAGTTATGAAGTCAGGAGCCAGCTTGGAGAACAGCGGTGTAATTGCTAAACTAGTGAAGTCAGGTGCCCGCCTGGAGAACAGAGGTGTAATTGTTAAAGTTGTGAAGTCAGGAGCCCGCCTGCATAACAGAGGTGAAATCATTAAAGTAGTGAAGTTAGGAGCCCGACTAGAGAACAGATATGTACTTTTAAAGTTATGAAGTCAGGAGCCCGCCTGGAAAATAGAGGTGTACTTTTAAACTTATGAAGTCAGGAGCCCGCCTGGAGAACAGAGGTGTAATTGTTAAAGTAGTGAAGTCAGGAGCCCGCTTGGAGAACAGAGGTGTAATTGTTAAAGTAGTGAAGTTAGGAGCCCGCCTGGAGAACAGAGGTAGTTGTTAAAGTAGTGAAGTAAGGAGCCCGCCTGGAGGACAGAGGTGTAATTGTTAAAGTAGTGAAGTCAGGAGCCCGCCTGGAGAACAGAGGTGGAATTGTTAAAGCAGTAAACTCAGGAGCCCGTCTGGAGAATATAGGTGTAATTTTTAAAGTTATGAAGTCAGGAGCCCGCCTGGAAAACAGAGGTGTAGTTTTTAAAGTTGTGAAGTCATTAGCCTCATGGAGAACATAGGTGTACCTTTTGAAGTTTTGAGGTCAGGAGACCGCCTGGAGAACAAAGGCGTACTTTTTAAGTTATGAAGTCAGGAGCCCGCTTGGAGAACAGAGGTGTACTTTTAAAGTTATGAAGTCAGGAGCCTGCCTAGAGAAAAGAGGTGTAATTGTTAAAGTTGTAAATTCAGGAGCCCGCCTGCAGAACAGAGGTGCAATTGTTAAAGTAGTGAAATCAGGAGCCCACCTGGAGAACAGAGGTGTACTTTTAAAGTTATGAAGTTAGGAGCCCGCCTGGAGAACAGAGGTGTAATTGTTAAAGTAGTGAAGTTAGGAGCCCGCCTGGAGAACAGAGGTAGTTGTTAAAGTAGTGAAGTCAGGAGCCCACCTGGAGGACAGAGGTGTAATTGTTAAAGTAGTGAAGTCAGTAGCCCGCCTGGATAACAGAGGTGTAGTTTTTAGAGTTTTGAAGTCAGGAGCCCTCCTAGAGAACAGAGGTGTACCATTTAAAGTTTTGAGGTCAAGAGCCCGCTTGGAGAACAGAGGTGTACTTTTAAAGTTATGAAGTCTGGATTCCGCCTGGAGAATAGAGGTGTACTTTTAAAGTTATGAAGTCAGGAGCCCGCCTGGAGAACAGAGGTAGTTGTTAAAGTAGTGAAGTCAGGAGCCCGCCTGGAGGACACAGGTGTAATTGTTAAAGTAGTGAAGTCAGGAGCACCGCCTGGAGAACAGAGGTGGAATTGTTAAAGCAGTAAACTCAGGAGCCCGTCTGGAGAATATAGGTGTAATTTTTAAAGTTATGAAGTCAGGAGCCCGCCTGGAAAACAGAGATGTAGTTTTTAAAGTTGTGAAGTCAGGAGCCTCATGGAGAACATAGGTGTACCTTTTGAAGTTTTGAGGTCAGGAGACCGCCTGGAGAACAAAGGCGTACTTTTAAAGTTATGAAGTCAGGAGCCCGCTTGGAGAACAGAGGTGTACTTTTAAAGTTATGAAGTCAGGAGCCTGCCTAGAGAAAAGAGGTGTAATTGTTAAAGTTGTAAATTCTGGAGCCCGCCTGCAGGACAGAGGTGCAATTGTTTAAGTAGTGAAATCAGGAGCCCGCCTGGAGAACAGAGGTGTACTTTTAAAGTTATGAAGTCAGGAGCCTGCCTAGAGAAAAGAGGTGTAATTGTTAAAGTTGTAAATTCTGGAGCCCGCCTGCAGAACAGAGGTGCAATTGTTTAAGTAGTGAAATCAGGAGCCCGCCTGGAGAACAGAGGTGTACTTTTAAAGTTATGAAGTTAGGAGCCCGCCTGGAGAACAGAGGTGTAACTGTTAAAGTAGTGAAGTTAGGAGCCCGCCTGGAGAACGGAGGTAGTTGTTAAAGTAGTGAAGTCAGGAGCCCACCTGGAGGGCAGAGGTGTAATTGTTAAAGTAGTGAAGTCAGTGGCCCGCCTGGATAACAGAGGTGTAATTTTTAGAGTTTTGAAGTCAGGAGCCCTCCTAGAGAACAGAGGTGTACCGTTTAAAGTTTTGAGGTCAAGAGCCCGCTTGGAGAACAGAGGTGTACTTTTAAAGTTATGAAGTCTGGATTCCGCCTGGAGAAC
>MU747259.1:20887-31401 GCA_026770625.1 Nicotiana glauca | reverse complement strand
ACCCGTGTATTAGAGGCTCAGACTTGTGACACCAGATTCTTCGGGCTGTGTAGTAGTATTTCTACTTGGGTTTTCAGCATGTTTTAATTATATTTCAGAGTTTTAGTATTATAACTTAGTAATTATTTGTGTTAATTGAATTATGAACTTTATAAAAAGGGTTAAGGTTGTTGAATTGGTCAGGCTTGCCTAGCAGTGTGTTGGGCGCCATCACGACCGGGGTTGGGGTCATGACAAGTTGGTATCAGAGCCTAGGTTACTTGGTCTCGCGAGTCATGAGCCGGTTTAGCAGAGTCTCGTGGATCGGTACAGAGACATCTGTACTTATCCTCGAGAGGCTGCAGAACCTTTAGGAAAACTTCACATTCTTGAATTCTTATCGTGCGTCCTTGATTCTACTTGAAAAGAAACTCTTGAAATTCCTTCCACATGTTCGTATGCGCACATGAGCGCTCAGTATCATATGTGCCTTGATGGCTTGTGATTCCCCGATCGAGGGGCGAGATGTAATCTCTGTGAGTTTATGTTGGGCCAATCTGGAGGACTTGAGGCTTGATCTTTTCCTATGGCTTGAGCACCGAGGTGCTGATTGTGTGAGCAAGTGTTTCAAACTTATATGTTCGGCATTGCCCCTACTAGTGGGAGAGATGGCTGGTTAGCTATGTGGTAAGTATGTTAGTGCTGCAAGGTGAATCTATGTGACTTGGAGGTGATGAGGAAGGCCTACTGGATGATAGAAGAACTATTAAGTGTTTGAATTCCATTGCGATTCCAGGTATAGCCTAAGTTATGGGCACGTGAAGAATCTTTTCATGTTTCCAGTTGAGAGTGAAGTAAAAAAATTTACGTTACGGTATGAGTTTAGACTCAGGAAGACTTAGCGACTGCGTACAGTTTAGGATGGTAGAAGGTATACAGAAATGGTAGTTGGAGGCAAAGCAGGTGGGTCATCTCCTGCGGAGTATTCTAAAGTTGTGTGATCCTTATGTTATCTATTATAATATCTCATTTACAAGTGAAGAAAATATGTTGACATCTAAATTGGATCGCTTAGAGAGTGGGCTTAACTGTTGTGTGAGTGAATGCGAGATTTGCAGAAGAGTTAAAAAAAAATCTAGATGATTTGTGTTTCCACAAGCTTATGAAGGATTGAGTTTAATCTCACTATGGTATTAAAGCAGCAATGGAGTATGTGCGTTTTGAGTTGTTGGGAGTGTTTTGATCTATGGCTTCGAGCCAAGTTGGGGAGTTTGCTATTGATTAGCTAATTGTACGGTTATGTGCTATGTTGGTTCCGGTTTGAGGCATGCTGGCGAATCAGTTCTGGTTGCGGAAATTGAGACGAGGATGGCACAAAAGCAAAATTTTGACAAAGGTTATATGGTGCTTCGTAGATGTGTGATAATCACAGGATGTCTTAAGCTGTTGTTGGTAAAGAATTCTCGGTGCATGGAGCAGGAAGATGTTCGTTTGTATTGGGATGAGGTCATATCCTGCGGTGTCAGAGTGCTAATGAGGCACGGGTGGTTATGTTCGTTTGACCAGGTGAATTGCAGTTTGAATAAGAAGTAAATGACTCTCGAGAATGGTTTTAATGTGTTCAAGATTCTACATGTAACAATCAGGTGTCTTAAGGTTGTGTATGTGGTTAGAGACTGTGTTTTCATTGGAAAAGGTCAAGACTTGTGGTATTTTTATGTTAATTATGGGATTCTATGTATCAGTATCTGGAAAGTAAAGGTAACGGATTTAGATTCGCATGAAGTTCTTCAGAGTAAAGTATTTTGGAATGTGGTGTTTCTGGGAATACTTGAGAGAGGATTCAGTGGCTTGTGGGTCTTAGACAGTGTGGTCTTGTGCTTGGGTCTCGTGTAGTGAGCCTGGGTTAAGGAACTGTGGTGCTACAACAAGGGGGAATATCAAGTTGATGATGAATCAGAAGAGAAATTAGATAGATGGAATAACTTGATAGTAGACCGAATCGTTATGGTAAGGATATGATTAATTCTTCGTATGTGTTCGAGGTAATGAGCCCTTACAAGTATTTTGCAGCAATTCTCTTGGGTTTTGATGACTTGCTTAGCTTGGTCGAGTTAGAAGGATTCCGTCCTGGCAGTTTAATTTATGCAAATGGAATTGAGAGAGTTCTTGTTGATTTCTACCGTGGTTGAAGAGGTGCATTTTCTACGAATATAAGAGACATGGAATGTGTAATGATTTTTCTTCTAGATGGGATCAATGGAAGTTCTTGACTAGTTGAGTGCGTAGATGTCTGTGGCTCGGAAGGGAGATAAAAGTTTTCCTGATATTCTTGGATGGTATGGTATATGCGGTATGTTGTGGAGGATCGAGATTTGCATGTACGAGGTTTCAGTTCAGTTCTGAAGGGACGTTCATAAAACTCTTAGGCAACGGGTAGCCTCAGATAATTAAGGAAATGGTGCTGCTAATTGGAAGCGATTTGACGAGAGTATATGCCTTAGAAAAAGGGTAATGTGATTAAACTGATGATACTTCGGTAGTATTGTGGCATTTTCTTGTTGGATCAACTGGTGGTATTCGGGTTTGCTTGGTGGCACAGGAAATTTTAAAGTATCTATCGTGGAGTGATGGGGTATTTAAGGTGTGGTATGCGTTCAGACGGCAAAATTGGGATCAAGTATGATGATTCGTGTGCTATATGGAGTTGGAGACTGGGAGTTCTCATGTACAGGCTATGTCGTGGTTATGGATCGTGTGTATTTGGCACTGTTTAGTGGTAATCGGGATTTGGAGGCTCGAGTGGGTCTTTATTTGCTGGTATGAGATTTTGGATGTGATGTTGAAATTCAGACTGGTTGTCTTAGTGTTAGGTGATTCTGAACTATTGCGTTACGGGCTATGCCAGAAATGCCACAGGTTGAGTGGCGAGGTGCATTGGAGTACGTTCTTGCAGAGTGATTTATATTTCAAAGACCCAGCAGACGGCTGGGAAGGGTTGCTTTTCTTAATTGGGCCTTCGTGATGGATTTCAGTGCAGAGGTTTCTACCATTGGTTCCGTTCCGGTGTTAAGGGACTTTTCGGATGCGTTTCTTATGGCCGGGCATGTCACCGGGCGAGGTTGTGGATTTCGATATTAATTTGGTGCCGGGCACAGTATCGTACAGCTCCGGTAGGAGTTATAATAGTGGAAGGAGCAGCTTCAGGCTTTCTTGGTAATGAGTTCGTTGGTAGGCCGATGTGGATACGTGTTTACCTTGAGTTGGCTTGGTTGGCCCCGAATTGTATTGTTGAGGGATAGGTTGATTCGATCATTATTGAGCTTGTTAGTGATCTGAGGAGAGCTATGAGTTGCTTTTCGGTGTTGTGAGACGTTAAGATTTGTTGGTTATGGGCACATGTGGTGCGGTTCTATTGGAGATTCATAGTGAAAGTCGAGCGGGAAGAGTAATTGGGTATTGCTCGGTAAATGGAGTATTGGTTATGACCTATCGGGTTACGTGGCGTATGTTATTTGTTTCACCGTGGGTGTAATGAATTGCTTTGGTTCCAGACATCAAATTGTGCGTGGTTGTCGATTTTGAACATAGTGACTTTAAGTGTTTCATGTGTAAAAATATTTGGATAGGATCGCGCATTGTAGTGAGGCCACGTGGAGATATGACCTTTCGGGGTAGACTCAGGTGTTCTATTTCTATGATGTGAGACGGGGTCTCAACCTTGTGTTGTGATGGTACTGATGAGCTTGAGGTACAGCTCTTTCGTTTGAGTCATTTTTTATGATTTGAGTATGTTCAGACCGTTTCTTATTGGTGCTCATATTATGCAAGTTGTGGCTTAGGCCTGTATTGAGGTGTCATATCACCAGAGTGGTGTGTTGGATTCGAGGTGATCATTAGGGTCACTAATGAATACGAACGGATTTGATTTCAGCTTGTTGGAAGGATAATATCGAGGTTCGGCTCGGAATCTGCTGTGTTATTAGTCAAAAGGGAAGTGGCTTCTTGAATGGTCGATCTGAGAAATGGTTACGGTTTATTGCGTGTTTCATTTATCGTTGGCAGTAAATGAAAGTTTTGGAATAAGACCTTAGTTAATAAGAGGTTTTCTACCTGTATTCGGGTGTTGTGGGCAACTGCTGTGAATAGAAGTTATCGTTTCGAGTGTTTGGGTTATGTAGTATATCATTTGATTGCACCTGAGGTTGCAGGTATGGGTTATTACAGCTGGTTCGGGCTTATTCTGAGTATAGATGTGAGGTTCTGATCTTGTGTATGATTTCGAAAAGTGCAATGTGGTTCTATGGTTTATGGACTAGATGGATTGTGAAATTTCAGCTATGTTGTTTTATCGGACCTATGCGAGATAGGGTGACATGGGATCACCCCCGGGTATATGCTTGGTAAGGTCATTCAGCTATTGGTTGGCTTCTAGGACAACTCTGGGTAGGCTCGAGGACGAGCGTTTGTTTAAGTTGGGGAGGATATGATGACCCGACCCGTCATCTCATGAGAACCACTCTGTTTCTCCCATTTCCTACTTCGTTATGCTTCATTATCAGTGTCCTGTGTGATCGAGTTGAATTGGGTTGATTTTTGGAAGGAAATGAGACACTTAGTCTCTTTAAGGAATGCTTGTTTTGGAAAAATCAACCGGATGTTGACCTATGAGTTAGAGGGCTCGGATGTGGATTACGATGATTCGGCTAGTTTCGGGGGATAATTTTTGACTTAGAAGTGTGATCGGAAGTGATTTTGGAGGTCCGGTGTAGAATTAGGCTTGAATTGGCGAAGTTAGTATTTTGGCGAATTCTGGTTAATAGGTGAAATTTTGATCCGAGGGTCGGAATGAAATTCCAAGAGTTGTTGTAGCTTCGTTAGGTGATTTGGGATGTGTGTGAAAAATTTCAGGTTATTCGGAGGTGATTTGGTTGGGTTTTTGATCAAATGCGTGTTTCGGAAGTTTTAGAAGAACTTAGGCTTGAATCCGATGTAAATTTGGTGTTTTGATGTTAGTTTTGGTGTTTTGAGAGTGCAACTAAGTTTGAATGATCATATGTAACGTGTTAGTATGTTCGTATGTAGTCCCGAGGAGCTCGGGTGAGTTTCGGATAGGTTTGGGCTGCGTTGTGCTCGTTTTTCTTATGCTTCGACGTCGTTTCTTCAAGCATAAATGATATAATATTGAACAAATAATATTCGATTACTGTTTTGAATGAAGCATTAGAACCGTATCGTAATTACGGAGCCGTAGAAAAAAGAATCGTTGAATTTGGACATCCTATGAGGATTTTATGGCCATTTTACCAAGGTTGCCCAGATTTTCAGGTTAATGACGAAATTGCCCCTGACGGCGTATTAAAAACCTGCACTATTTGCAAATCTTAAAACCTACATATCTCCTTCATTATAAGGTCAAATTGAGTGATTCAAAAGCCTAAATTTATTAGAATTTCACAAGAAATCCATTGGGAGCAGTAAAACGCATGAACAATACACGTATAATGATCAGGTCGAGTTTTCTTCCAATTTTTGAACGGGAAGAAGCTTCTGAGGCGATTTTTAAGAGAGAAAATCAGTGGATATCACAGAGGTAAGTGATTTAATTATTAAAACTCGTTTATGGGTAATTATAGACCATAATCCCAGCCTTTAATTCATGAAAAATAGTAGAAAAATAGGATTTTGGGGCCTAAGATTATGAGACCTTTAGGGGTCGATTTGAGGGGTCAAACGGACTCCGATTTTGGTGTTCTTTATATGTACGGAATCGGGAGAAGATGAAGAACAATTTTCTGTAAAAATTTCTGAGTTTAGAGAAGTGGGACTGGGGCTCGGGTTTTGTCAATTTCGGGATTATTGATATTTTTTGATTATTTTCGATTGGATATTGATCCTATAGCATAATGTGATGTATTCGTTGTGGTTTTGGTCAGATTCGACGCGCGAAGAGGTCGATTTGAGAGGCAAGGGCATAGCGAGCTAGAATTTTGGCCGGCTTGAGGTTAGTAATAGATGTAAATGATGTGTTGAGGGTTTGAAACCCCGAATTTGCACCTTGTAGTGCTATATTGAGGTGACTTGCATGCCGAATAACGGGCGTGGGGTAGAGCACCGTCGGAGATCGTGACTTGGTTCGTCCCGCTTAATAAAATTACTACCTAATTGATTGAAGCTTAGTAGATATCCTTATAAAAATGGATTTATTATCATAATTGGGCTTCGTGCCAACTGCTTGAATCCTTCAGGGATTGTTTTTACTGGTTTCTTACCATATTTACAAATAATTGAACTCAGTCCTAGTATTTAATATTGTTTTGCAAACTTAGCCACTTCTGGAATGAGTGTGGGATCAGGTTGCGTGTCGCATCAGTATTATATTGATATTGATATGAGGCTTAGGGACTAATGGATGCCACAAGATGGCTTGATATTGCGCGTGGGTCGTAAGGGGCCCCTCCCGGAGTCTGCACACCCCTAGTGAGCGCCGTCGACGATAAATAAATGGAGCGGGCTGCACGCCGCAGCGGGTACTAGAGAGTACCGTACTATTTGTTGCATTTCTAAATTGATTATCATTCATTTACTTATCTGTTGCAGCATCATTGTTTTCATTGGTTTATTGAGTTGATATTATCGGGATTGAACTGCTGTAATTATAGCTTATGTTGTACCTATCCAGGATTTCTTACTCTCAGCCTTTATTTATGTTTATTACTCTCTGGGTTGGAAGTACTCACATTACTCTCTGCACCTTGTGTGCAGATCTAGGTGCACCCACTGAGGCTGAGTGAGGATTTCTCTGCCGAGCATCAAGGTAGCTGCATGACGTCTGCAGTCCTGATCTTCCCATCTAACCTATTTGCTTTATTTCCGCATTTCTTTAGAGCAATATGTAGTAGGTTGACACCCGTGTATTAGAGGCTCAGACTTGTGACACCGGATTCTTCGGGCTGTGTAGTAGTATTTCTACTTGGGTTTTCTGCATGTTTTAATTATATTTCAGAGCTTTAGTATTATGACTTAGTAATTATTTGTGTTAATTGAATCATGAACTGTATAAAAAGGGTTAAGATTGTTGAATTGGTCGGACTTGCCTAGCAGTGCGTGGGCGCCATCACGACCGGGGTTGGGGTCGTGATAGGGAAGTATTACAGGCTTAAATAAGGCCAAACTGAAGCTTCTAAAGGAAGGCCGTATGAATGTTGAAGACAAATTATTAAGGAAGTCAGATGAGCAGTTTGATATGGGGGAATTTGAGCAACAATTTGAAGCAAATCGATCAGACACACTTGATACATATAATGTTGCCTTTGACACTCAACTGGCTGCTGAAGCTATGGAAACTCATGATTCAGGAATCTTTGTTCTCCCTATTAAGATAATCAAATTTTTTCTTCGATTACTTCTTCACCTAATAAAATTTAACCTAATGCAACCTCTCCTAAGTAGAGATTGTAGAATTTATTTACTGTTTTCTAATAGAGCTTTGTTGATCCTCTTACATAGTATTGCAACAGCTAAGTTGGACCCTAAACTTAGGTTCATGAGTATGATATCTTCAACATTAGTTACACATGTTCTCCCCTGTGCATCTTCTTAGTACCATCAATGAAATTTCCCTTACTTCCTTTAAAAAAAATCAGTATGGATGGTTATAAAGCTGATTACTTAAAATCCTATTATAACAAATTACACCTCATACATATTTCAACTTAAGATGCCTCAAAACAGTTTTCTACTAATGGAGTCATAGAAATGTAGATACTTCTAATCTGGAGGAGAACAACAACAGTACAGTTTCATGGAGGAGAAACAGTAGAAAAAGCTAAATACGGTTTGATGTTTGTTAACCACATAGTATTGCATAACTAAGGTGTTTTAAAGTTTAGAGCTTTAGTCTTGTTGGCAGATAGCTATTTTCTGCCTGTGACATATTTGTCCAAGATTAACAATGGCAATAAAGAAGCCACTTTCCTTATGCTCTGGAAATTTAAGGAGACAAGATTGGCATTTAAAGATCCAGTTAGCTATTATAAGCAAACATAGTGGGTTCTTAATTAAATTCTGTAGGAAATCCTGAAATAGAACTAAAGAAAGCAATGGGCGATCCAATAAAGTCGATGTTAAAATATCAAAGGACTGTAGTTGTCCTTGTCACTTTTCTTATGGTAGTTGCTTAATCCAAATAATTTTTACGCACAGAGTTACTTACCTCGGGTATATTGTTTACTCATAGGAATCTTTCGATGCCTAATCAACTATTCTAAGGCTTCACTATGTAAGCTAAGCAAATATATTTCTATCCTGCTCACAAATCAATTCCGTGATGCTCAGGTTCATGAGTGTGATATCCTTATACAAAATTAAACCCACACTATACAAAAATCCAGAAGTTTCGCCTTTGCTAGCACAAACTCTCTAATTCGGATACTAAAAGAACGAAATAAAATGCCCTTTCTTTAACCAATAGATTATTAAAGCAACAATACATTTTGTGATGAAGTCACAACAAAAATTCATCAAAAAACTCATCTCTTTCCTTCACACGCTATCCCTATCATATTAACATGGAAAGTATGCATGTAACAATAATAAGTCTTAATGAAAGGATAAGTTTAGACATACATCAATAAAAGTTTCCCCTGATTGTTTTATATATTAGTTCCCTTTGGAAGCATATGGAGTCCGTTCGAAAGATTATTTCAATTCCTTAATGAAAACCAAATAAGATTTATCTACTACGAACCGAAGTACAAAAAAAATTTTGATATAGCATTGTGAGTATTCAGTGGGTGACAAATCAAATTTACAAAGAAATTGCCATGAGACTGCTACAGGTTAAAACGTAATTTGAAAAAAATGACGATAGTCCTATAGGGGATAAAGGAAATACCAGTGCCCATTCACTCGAGCGCCAACAGGTATACATACATATAACCCAAAAAAATCCATAAACACTTTATTTATACTTTAATGCATAAGTTTTCGTCTGCCATATAGGGTTCTTCTGATTATATAAATAGAGTTATTATCTTTCTTTCTTTGTAATCCGTTGACTTTGCTCATCAAAAAGTCGCCTTCACTTAACACGATAGTTTTTATCCCTTTAACTTTTGTAACTGGTAGTTAATAAATGTCAGACAACTGAAAAATTCAACAAGCTATCTAAGCTAATCATAAAATTTAAGATCAAACAAATTAATAACCTCTGAGGAAAGGAGCACACAGATGAAAAGGTGAACAGTGGAGAAGCGGAGCCAGAAATATGAGAGAAAATCCAAGTAAAACAGAGTGTAATCCAGAATTTATTCAGCTATCATAGCTAAACTCTTCAATAAACTATCCAATATTATAACCTTAAAAGTAAAGCTCAAATTTGCCAAAAATAATGTGACGACCCAAAGGGGTCATCACCTGTTTTTTCATTCGTTCCGTATTTCCGAGGCCTTAAAAACCTCACTTTTACTTTCCTCAAATGGCATGCGCAGTCCGGGTGTGTAGCCAGAAGGCTTAAATATGAATTCTGTGTGAAAAATGATGAATTTTGATATCAATATGATTAAAATTGAATTTGGTCAATATTTTGGGTAAACGGACCCAGACCCGAGATTGGACGTTCCCGAAAGGTCTGTAGAAAAATATGGGACTCGGGCATGTGCCCGGAGTCGAATTCCGAGGTCTAGAGCCCGAGAAAAGAATTTTTCTGTGAAATTATTTTTCTGAAATTATTAAGGAAAAAGGAAATGAAAATTGATTAAAAGACTATGGTATCAGGCTCGTATTTTGGTTCGGACGCCCGGTACAAGTCTTATATATGGTTTAAGCGCTATCTGTAAAGTTTGGTTAAAATCGGACGTCGTTTGACGTGTTTCGGAATATAAGTTCCAAACTTGAAAGTTTATGAAGTTTAGAAGAAAATCATGTGTTTTGAGGCTTGATTCTATGTATATGATGTTATTTTGGCGATTTGATCGCACGAGTAAGTCCGTAGGATATTTTTGAGGTTGTGTGCATGTTTGGTTTGGAGCCCCGAGGGCTCGGGTGAGTTTTAGATAGGTGTCGAGTTGCATTTTTGAAGTTTGGAAAAATATTGCAGGTCAGGTCTGGTGTCTTCGCATTTGCGAAGTTTTTCTCGCAAAAGCGATATAGCAAATGCGAGAAATGGGGGCTTCAGCTTGGGTCGCAAATGTGACAATGGCATTCGCAAATGCGAGGATGGTCAGTCGCAAATGCGACATAGTTTTTCGCAAATGCGAACCTCCCCCTTTCCTCCAGTGTTCGCAAATGCGAATACTGTGCTCGCAATTCCCAGGATTTCAGGGTTCGCAATTGCGAACCCAAATTTGCAATTTCCACATTTGAGGCCCAGCAATTTCATACTTAGATAAATTTTAAACCCATTTTCTTCATTCTTTCAAAACACAAACTCCATAGGCGATTTTTCAAGCACAAACCTTCTTCCAAATCATTTGTAAGTCAACTTTTACTTAATTTCTTCAATCTCTAACATCATTAAACATGTTTTTATCTTA
>MU747258.1:5817-30578 GCA_026770625.1 Nicotiana glauca | reverse complement strand
CTAAATTCATGATTGAGTGTTCTGTTAATTGGATTCAACCTATTATCAATTTGTTCCTCTGAATCCTGTTAATTGAGTGTTTAATCGTAATATGGCTATATCTATAAGACTGTCTAATGCTGGCTATCATTGCAATGCAATTTTTGACTTTTGACTTTTCTGAATTTATGATTAATTAAAGGGTTAATTGGTAATTAGTCGTAATATGGCTATATCTGTAAGATTGTCTAAATATTGGTTATTTTTGCAACTTAGACTTTGTTACTTAGTCTTAAATTGACTATATTGAACGACTGTTTAGTAGTGGCCATTTGTGTAATCTGATTTTGACTTTGACCTTTGAAAAAGGGTCTGATTGATTAAAGGGTTGGTCGGGTAAATAAAAGTAAAACACAGGGGTTAAAGGGGAAGAGATAAAATGGTATTCTGTAATTAAACAAAAGGGGTAGGGGGTATAAAAGGCAATGCTGCCTGGCTCTTGTGTAATTGACCAAACAATAAAGGGTATATTAGGTACAGTGAAAGGGTAAATAAGTGGAAACTAATAGCAAGTGAGGGTAATAAGGACATTTAAGGACAATTGGAACAATGTGGATGCCACTAGAACCTTCTAGCAGGGGTTCTAGTGCATTCACGGTTAAAATGTGTGGACTAAACATGAAATTAAGATATAAGAACAGGGGTGGGAAATCTGAATATGAATTTCAAATTTCCCTCCCATTTTTGCTCTATAAATGGACCTCCTTAGGCCACATTAAAGGGGTTCAGAAATTAAGTAATGGAGAGAGGTTCTGAAAATTAGGTTCTGAATTTTAGGGAGTGAAAATAAGGGGTTTCAGAAATTTAGAAGGTTTTTTCTGAAAGTTTTTTTTTCCTGAAAGTTTTGCTTTCTGAAGATAGTTTTCTGAGGGTTGAGTTCTCAGTAGAGAGCTTGAGAGGTTCAGAAATTTGATAAGTCTAAAATACATAGAAATTGTGTTCTACTACTGTTTCATTGGTTTAATTACAATTCGAATGGAGAACTCTTGAGTCCTGGTGTTTTCGTCCACTGTTCTGCATTGTTTGGTTGAAGCTGTTGGGTTTTAATCGTGATTTCGAGCCTGTTGCTGTGATATTGTTGTGTTATTGCTGGTTATTGCTTGGATTCCTGCATTTTGCTGATCTTCTTCTTCCTTATCACCTTAGAACTCATTGAGTTTCATTTCAATTTGACCAGGTACACTCCTGATCTTCAAGGATGTAATTAAGCTGTTGAAGATATGAAATTATCATTAATTTTCTGTTACTTCTGATTCTGTTCATATTATAGATATGTAATACTTTAGATCTATGTAATTTGTTAGGATTTTATGTATATTACGGACTTGGACTGTGTAATTTCTGGACTGAAGCTAATGATTCTGTAGAGTAGTTAGTTTAGATGTTAATATAGGATAATACTAAGTAGATTAGTTAAAAATGATCACTTAGGTCACAGGTTTTAAAATTGTTAAAATTTAGTTGATTCACTTGTAAATTTTCATCCGTTCTTAACCTAATACAAAAAAATGTTAAAGTACTCTTAGTAGTTAAGTTTTGAATCCATAAGTTGTTAATGAGGAGAGCATGCAATAGTTTAGATTTAAATTCTGTTTATGATCCTGAGATGTTCGAATTAGCTTTATAACTCGCGTTAAAGTTCAGAAACCTGATACGAAACAGGAATCAAAAAATACGAATGAAGTTCAAGGTTTAATTCAAATATGTCAATTGTATATTTCGTTTAGTATCTTCAGATTAACAAAATAATAAGGTAGTTCTGCATTGAATAAGTATGCGTTTTGACTGATAAACTCAGAACTAATTAATCTGGTAACCAGACAATAGTATATAAATGAAATCAGTGCTAATTTTTATTTAAGTTCTGATACTGAAAGTCTAAATACTTGTGTACATACAAAATTAGATTTTGATAAGAATGTCTAAACTTGTTTTGAATTGGGTTGATAATTTGGGCGTGATCAGGCAAAAGAAGTCAGATTCAACTGTGACGGCTTCTAGGCCATAAAAAATGAGTTTGTAAGTATGAGCTAGGCTTTAATTAGCCCTGTGCACTTCTGTGCATTTCCTTTATGTTAGCCCAAATTCCAGGCCCATAATACACAACGGCCTGGATGTGAATAAATGTCAATACAAATTATAACAAAACTGCACGAATAGTTATTTTAATTAGGGAAAAAACAGTGATAGAAAACATAGCACAATCTAGGGTTGACCTCTAAAAATACTATGAGATGAGCCTCGTTATAAGCTAAAATACACGGGGCCCTCAAATAATTGTTATAATATTTTTAGACTCGGAAGGACCGTTTAGCTAATTTCATGGTCTTTCCCAAAGTAATAAGAAATAGATACCTTAGGCACAATTTTAATATACATTCTCAAGTACGGATGCACATTTATGTGACCCAAATCCTACTCTCAACGAAGTCAAAATGTATCTAAAGCCACAGGCGTACTGGTACGGTGTGGTTAAGGAATGCATTTTCACGACGTTGCAATTCTTTAAAATTGGAAAAGCGGAACATTAACGCACATAATTAAAAACATATAATTGGAATCAGATAAAAACGAATACAACAGTTGAGCGACCGTGCTAGAACCACGGAATTCGGGAGTGCCTAACACCTTCTCCCGGGTTAACAGAATTCCTTATCCGAATTTCTAGTTCGCAGACTGTAACAGAGTCAAACTTTCCTCGGTTCGGGATTAAACCGGTGACTTGGGACACCATTATATTCTCAAGTGGCGACTCTGAAAAACTTAAATAACTAATCCCGTTCCGACTGTCCTTAAATTGGAAAAACTCCTCTACGCCTTCGCGGGTAAAGTAGCGTATGAAAAAGGAGGTGTGACACTATTCAAGATGGTCCTGAAAACTCCTAATTGAATCCTATCTGAAACATGCAAACTTTGGAACCAACTTATATTCCTTTCGGCGTACATTTATGCTAGATTTTTCTACTCATGATTGTTTTGAATTTAGACTAGGTCCCATTTCCAGGAGGTTCCTGAGACTTTATGGTCAAACCTGTCTGATGCTCGCTTTTCCCCTTCAGAGGATTTCTCCGAAACAAAGAAATTTTGTGCCCCTGTTTCAATCAAAGAAAAATCTTGTCAGTTTAAAAATATGGTGGTTAGTTTGTGGCATTCTTGCTGAAGGTGGTTTCTCCGCTGTCGTGCTTTATTTTGACTGGCTTCCCCTGAACTGGCCAAGAAACGCTTGACTTTCCGACTGACTTTCAACCCCCATGACCTTGGATGCCCCAAATGATCTATACCTAAACTGTTGTGTTATATCTCTGACCCATCTTTTTGAACCTTTGCATCTCCCACAAATTACTAACCATTTCCGGTAGAACTTCCACTGACCTTTTATATCCTATTTCAAATCATACTATCTCTAGCAATGCCTTGGCTGCCCTGTGTATTGTATAGTTTTGGAACTGACATTGGAAACATTCTAGAGAAATAAACCCAATAGAAGTGAAATGCAATGGCCTTGAGAGTTAGGGATAAGAAAAATCCAAAACTGGAAGACTGTCTTAAGGGGAAAAGAAAAGAGACTTATCTGGGTGGAGCAGCTGGCACCAATGATCATGACATGCATTTCGGATTAATCGACCCAGTCTATCCAACCAATCAACTTTTATTGGCCGTATTTTACGCCTCGAGATCTTTAAAACCCAATTTCTTCCCCAAAAACTTGACCTTGTTCGGCCTGCGGCGCACTGAAGGGTTTTCACCAACAAACCTCTCTCATTTGTTTATCTCTCAACTCACTGTCACCTTAAAGTGCCCGTGAAGGTTTTCACCAATAAGACTCTCTTATTATTTATTTCTCTCGGCTTTCGCCGCCTTACGGTGCCTACGAGGGTTTTCACCAATAAGACTCTCTCATTTTCATTTTCCTTGTTTGGACCAGAGTTTTGCCCCTAATATGAACTACCTTTACTTGCCTGACTTGGTATCTCTCGAAGACTGATTGAAAGGTCTTTCTTTGGACTGTAATGTGGGCTTTTGGATAGGATTAGAAATAAAAGGTATCAAACGGCTCATAACGATTCAAATGAGTTCAAGATTACAACTTTTGGAATCAGATTTCTTACAACAACCACAACCTTTGCCCCAGTTTCTTTGCTTGGGGACTTTTGGACTTTTACTTTGATGGGACCGAACCGTGAGGATGCCTACCTATCCTTAAAAGGAATCAGGTCGAACGTAGTTCATGACAAAGAAATTGCTTTGTTGTTGTGATTCTCTCATTTCTCTTTCTTTTCTTGCTCTTTTCTTTCTTCCTTCTTTCTCTTTTTGTTGTTTTGTTGTTCTTTCTTGTTTTTTTTCTTTTCTTTTATACTCTTTTTCTTTTTTCCATTTTCTTTTTTTTTCTTTCATTTTCATTTTTTCCTTTTCGCCTTTTTTCTTTACTTATCTTTCGTGCTTATGTTTCTGCTCTTTGCTACTGATTCCAAAAGAGGGGAACGAAAAGAAATAAATAAGGCTGAAAGGGGTAACAAAGGATAAAATATTTGGATAGAAGAACAAAAAAGCCTTCGTCATTTCAATCTTCAAAACATGCCAAGTACAAACAAACACAATTTAACCAAAGAAATCATACATAATATCTCTTGGCCGAATCAAAATTGATAGCCATTTCTACACAGTTGCCTTCTATATCTGTTAAATACAAAGCACCATTTGACAACACTCTAGTTACATGTCACGACCCCAACCCCGATCATGATGGCGCCCAACATACTGCTAGGCAAGCCCGACCATATGCAACATTAATCCCAAATCCTTATGCAGATTTTAGATAGTTAACACAGGAATTGTTACTAAGTCATCATATTCAAGTTGTCAGTTTTATAATAAAGCCTGCGGAAGTCTAAATAAAATAACACAACATAGCCCAATAGAATCCAGTGTCATGAACACGAGCCTATAATACAGAATATTCACCTAATACAAGTCTGTCTAGGATAAAATACGGAAAAAAGGATAGGGATAGAAGGGAGAGATCAAGGCTGTGAACGCCATGCAGCTACCTCGATGCTCCCGAATGATGCTGTACTGCTAATCAAGTCCTCACTCAGCCTAAGGGGTACCTGGATCTGCACGCAAGGTGCAGGGAGTAATGTGAGTACTCTGACCCAGTGAGTAATAAACATAAATAAAGGCTCAGAGTAAGAAATCATGGAATAAAACAAAATAAGCTATAACTGGCAGTCCAGAACAATTAATCATGAAGCAACGCACCGATGAAATAAGGTACAGAACTACTATGACAAGTAAAACCAGATAAATATCAATGCATGAATGCAATGCAACACATAGAATGGCACACTCTAGTACCCGCTGCGGCGTGCATCCCGATCCATTTAACGTCGACGGCGCTCACTGGGGGTGTGTACAGACTCCGGAGGAGCTCCTACAGCCCAAGCGCAAATAATCAAGCCATCTAGTGGCACCAACCAGGCTCTCGGCCTCAATATCAATATAATACTGCTGTGGCGCACAGCCCGATCTATACTCAGTCAAGAAATTCACATAAGCCTCTCGGGCAATATTAAAATAATAAGTTCTCAGCTCAGAATGTCAGTACAACAGTGTTCAATCTTAGAAAAATGGCTGACCATTTCAAAACAGTATTTAAACTTAGGACTAAAATCAATTAAAAAGTCAAATAATGTTAAAATAGTGATAGTAATCTCTGAGAGATACAAACGATCGGCACAAAGCCCAAATATGACAATTCAACCCAAGTAGGATGATTTCCAAACAAGTCTCAATCGATAGCACTGTATAAAAATCACTCGGGACGGACCAAGTCACAATCCCCAACAACAAACAATCCCGCACTCGTCATAGAGCGCGTGTCTCACCTCAATATAGCGTACAATGTGAGATTCCAGGGTTTCAAACCCTCAGGACATCATTTACATTTATTACTCACCTCAAGCCGGCCAAAAATCTAGCTCGCTATGCCTTTTCCTCTCGAATCGACCACCTCGTGCATCGAATTTGATCAAAACCACAAGGAATACATTACAATAGGCTAAAGGAACATAACCCAATCGAAAGGACTCAAAAATTATCAAGAATCACGAAGTTGGCAAAACCCGAGCCCCGGGCCCACTTCTTAAAAAATTATAAAATTCACATGACCGGATTCCTCGTCTCGCTAAGAGTCCATACATATCAAAATTACCAAAAAATGAGTCCATTTGACCCTCAAGATTCCATTTCTAAATTACCAATTCTCAAGCCCTACCTTTACCTCCTTTTGATGAATTTCAACCAATTTCCATGTTAAATTTATCATAATTTCGTGTGTTTAGGCCAAGGAACTTACCTCCAATCACACCCAATAGAAATCTCCCTTCAATTCCGTCCAAGAGCTCTCAAGTTTGCTTTAAAAAAATGGAGAAAATGGACTAACACTCGCGGAACCAAATAATCTTAAAAACCCTTCTGATAATCAGGGATTTCCGCATCTGCGGTCCCCTTTTGCGCATGTGCGATACCGCTTTTGCGGTCACATTCCCGCTTCTATGGAATTTCATTTAAAAGCCACGACCGCATTTGCAGTCCACGAGTCGCTCCTGCGACATCCATTTCTGCGGACTTCGTCCGCTTCTACGAAAAACCAAAATACCCAGGTTCCGCTTCTGTGGCCTTATTCCCGCATCTGCGGCTTCGCAGATGCGGTCCACCAACCGGTTATGTGGAAACAAACAAATTCCCACGCCTTCACGTCTGCGGCTCGACCATCGCTTAAGCGTGACTGCAACTGCGGTCCAATAACCACAGGTGCGAAAACACCAGATACCGACAGCTCTTTTCCTTGCAAAAATCCAACAACTCTCTGTTTAACCATCCGAACTCACCCCGAGGCCCCCGAGACCTCAACCAAAACTCCAACATAACCCAAAAAATCATTCGAAGTTGCTCCAATCATCAAAATAAATCAAACAATGCTATACCCATCAAATCACATCGGATTCAAGCTTAAGTTCTTCAAAAACTTCCGAAATACGTATTTGATCAAAAAACCGACGAAAGCACCTCCGAATGACTTGAAATTTTGCACACATATCCAAAATCGCCTAACGAAGCTATAACAACTCTAAGAATTCAATTCCGCCCCTCATATCAAAATCTCACCTATCAACCGGAATTCGCCAAAATGCTAACTTCGCCAATTCAAGCCTAATTCTACATCGGACCTCCAAAATCAATTCCGATAGCACTCCTAAGTCACAATTCATCCCCCAAATCTAACCGAATCACCGGAAATCACATCCGAGACCTCTAACTCAATAGTCAATATCCGGTTAAATTTTCCAAAATAAGCCTTCATTAAAGAGACAAAGTGCTCCATTTCCTACCAAAACCAACCCAATTCAACTCCACTCACCAAATGCCGATAATGAAACATGAAGAAGTATAAAATGGGGGAAATGGGGTGGTAACACATGAGACGACGGGTTGTGTCGTCACATCCTCCCCAACTTAAACAAACGCTCGTCCTCGAGCGGGTCAAGAAACATACCTAAAGTCTCAAATAGGTGAGGATATCTACTCCGTATCTCCCGCTCGGTCTCCCAGGTAGCCTCCTCCATGGGCCGACCTCTCCACTGAACCTTCACCGAAGCTATATCCTTTGATCAAAATTTACAAACCTGACGACCCAAAATAGCCACTGGCTCCACATCATAGGTCAAATCATCTTCCAACTGAACCGTGCTAAAGTCCAACTCATGAGACGGGTCGCCAACATACTTCCGGAGCATAGATACATAAAATACCGGATGAAACCCCGACAAGCTGGGTGGAAAGGCAAGCATATAGGCCACCTCCCTGATCTTCCTATGTACCTCAAAAGGCCCAATGAACCACGGACTCAACTTCCCTTTCTTTCCAAACCTCATAACGCCCTTTATAAGCAAAACCTTCGGCAAGACCTTCTCACCCACCATATAAGATACATCTCGAACTGAACTAACTCTATCCCCAATAGCCTAGCCTCGCTGGGCTCAAACCAACCAACCGGAGATCTACACCGTCTCCCATATAAGGCCACATACAGTGCCATCTAAATGCTGGATTGATAGCTGTTGTTGTAGGCAAACTCTGCAAGTGGCAAGAACTCAGCCCAAAATCAACAACTCAGGCACGTAACATGTCCTCCAATATCTGAATGGTACGTTCGGACTGCCCGTCTGTCTGAGGATGAAACGCTGTGCTCAGCTCCACCTGTGTACCCAACTCTCACTGAAAAGTCCTCCAAAACTGTGTAGTGAACTTAGTACCTCTATCTGAGATAATAGAAACTGGGACCTCATGCAACCAAACAATCTGCAGGATGAAAATCCCTACCAGCCGCTGCGAAGAATAGGTAGTACACACCGGAATAAAGTGCGCGGACTTGGTCAGCCAATCCACAATCACCCAAATCGAATCAAACTTCTTCGTGGTCGGAGGGAGACCACTCACAAAATCCATAGTAATCCTCTCCCACTTACACTCTCGAATATCCATCCGCTGAAGTACACCTCCCGGTCTCTGATGCTTATATTTCACCTACTGACAGTTGAGACACCAAGCTACATAACCCAAAATATCTTTCTTCATTATGCTCCACCAGTAATGCTGCCTCTAATCCTGATACATCTTCGCGGCACCCAGATGAATGGAATACCGCGAGCTGTGGGCCTCGTCAAGAATCAACTCCCTAAGCCCATCTACATTGGGAATACAAATCCGACCCCGCATCCTGAATACTCCATCATTACCAAGGGTCACATCTCTAACGTCGCCATACTGAACTCTGTCCTTGAGGACAAGTAAGTGCGGATCATGATACTGGCGCTCTCTGATGCGATCATATAAAGAAGATCGAGAAATCATGCAAGCTAACACCCGACTTGGATCTGAAATATCTAACCTCACAAACCGATTGGCCAATGCCTGAACATCAACTACAAAGGGCCTCTCCCAACTAGAATGTATGCCAAACTCCACATACTTATTGCCTTTCAGCTCAAAGCATCGGCCACTACATTGGCCTTCCCCGGATGATACAGAATAGTAATGTCATAATCCTTTAGCAACTCAAGCCACCTCGATTGCCTCAAATTAAGATCCTTCTGCTTGAACAAGTGCTGGAGGATGCGATGATCGGTGAATACCTCGCAAGATATGCCATATTTGTAGTGCCTCCAAATCTTCAAAACATGAACTATTGCAGCCAACTCTAAGTCATGAACAGGGTAGTTCTTCTCATGGGGCTTCAGCTGACGAGAAGCATAAGCAATCACCCCACCCTCCTGCATCAATACACAGGCGATCCCGACTCTCGAAGCATCATAATAGACAGTGTAAGAACCTGAAGCTGATGGCAAAACTAACACTGGAGCTGCGGTCAAAGCTGTCTTGAGCTTCTAGAAGCTCTCCTCGCACTCGTTCGACCATACAAATGGAGCACCCTTCTGCGTCAACTTGGTCAAGGGCGAAGAAATAAATGAAAAACCCTGGACAAACCGGCAATAATAACCTGCCAAACCGAGAAAACTGCGAATCTCTGTGGCTGAGGATGGTCTAGGCCAACTCTGAACCGCCTCTATATTCTTAGGATATACCTGAATACCATCGTTGGACACCACGTTCCCCAGGAGAGCCACAGAACCAAGCCTAAACTCACACTTGGAGAACTTTGCATAAAGCTTATCCTCTCTCAATCTCTATAGTACTACCTGCAAATGTTGTGCGTGCTCCTACTGGCTACGTGAGTACACCAGGATATCATCAATAAAAACAATAACAAATGAATCTAGATACGGCCAAAATACACTGTTCATCAAATGCATGAACGCTGCTGGGACATTAGTCAGCCCAAAGGACATAACAAGAAACTCATAGTGCCCATATCTAGTCCTGAAAGCAGTCTTCATAATATCTGAATCCCTGATCTTCAACTGGTGATAGCCTGAATAGAGATCAATCTTGAAGAATACCCTTGCCTACTGAAGTTGGTCGAATAAATCATCAATACAAGGCAGAGGATACTTGTTCTTCATTGTTACTTTGTTCAATTGCCTGTATTCAATGCACATTCTCATTGTGCCATCTTTCTTCTTCACAAATAGAACCGGTGCACCCCACGGTGACATACTAGGCCGAATGAACCCCTTTTCTAGGAGTTCCTGAAGCTCATCCTTTAATTCTTTAACTCCGCTGGTTCCATGCGATACGGAGGAATGGAAATGGGTCGAGTGCCCGGCACCAAGTCAATACCAAAATCAATATCCCTATTCGGTGGCATGCCCGACAGGTCTGCGGAAAACACATCAGGGAAATCCCTCACAATGGGAACAAAATCAAGTCTAGGAGTATCAGCTCTAACATCTCTCACAAATGCCAAATATGAAAGGCAACCCTTCCCAACCATATGCTGGGCCTTTAAGAAAGAAATAACTCTACTCGGAACGTAGTCAGTTACACCTCACCACTCGATCCTCGGGATACCCAGCGTAGCCAAGGTGACTGTCTTAGCATGACAGTCTAGAATAGCATGACACGGAGATAACCAGTCCATGCCCAAAATAACATCAAAGTCTACCATGCTCAATAGAAACAAATCAACTCCGATCTCCAGACCCCCAATAGTCACAAGACAAGACCGATACACATGGTCTACAATAATAGTATCGCCCACCGGGGTAGATACGTGCACAGGTAAAGCAAGACACCCTCGGGTCGTACCCAAATGATGAGCAAAATATGAGCACACATAAGAATAGGTAGAACCGGGATCAAATAAGACAGAGGTATCCTTGTGGCACACTGAGATAATACCTGTATTAACTGCATCTGATGCAATGGCATCTGACCTGCCTAGAATAGCATTAAATTGAGCCTGGCCACCGCCGGGTCGACCTTCACCCCTGGGGCGACCCTTGGCTGCCTGGCCTCCACCCTTAGCTGACTGGGCAGGTGTAGAAGAAGCTAGAGTAGAAGACAAGGGCTGATCCCTCTATTGAGACTGACCAGCACAAAGTCGAGGACACTGTCTCCTCATATGACCAAACTCACCACACTCGTAGCAACTACCAAGTGCTGGAGAAGGGGACTGAAGGGAACCCCTCGCACTAGAATAACCAGCCGATGCCCTTGGCACAGAAGAACCATGAGCTAAAGGGGCATAAGATGAGCTCTGAGCTGAGAGGGCACTAAGTGAAAGCTACCCCTTCTGGAACCCCTAATGACCACGGCTTGAAGATGCCCCACTATACTCTAGACGGGCCGAATGAGGAGGTTTGAAGGAATGGCCTCTACCACGCTGGAACTGGCCCCTAGATGGAGCACCACTAAAGCTACCTGAACCTCGAGGCCTCTTGGCCTCCCTCTCCTCACGCTCTCTACGGCGAACTATCTCAATATCACGAGTAATGTCAACTACCTCCTCGAACGAGGCACCTTAGACTCTCTCTCTAGTCATCAGAATACGGAGTGAATAGTTCAGGCCATCCACGAACCTCCTAATCCTCTTCCGATCTATCGGGATCATCCAAGTAGCATGACGGGACAACTGCAAAAATCTCATCTCGTACTGGGTCATAGACATGTCCCCCTAGGTCAACCACTCAAACTGACGATGCAGCTCATCTCTACGGGAATGCAGTACATACTTCAGGAAGAGAGTGGAGAATTGCTGCCATGTAAGGGGTGCTGCACCAATAGGCCTACGCCTCTCAAAATCCTCCCACCAGGTAAATGCAGCCCCTGAGAACTGGAAAGTAGTAAAAGCCACACCACTAGACTCAAAAATCCCTGCGGTGCGAAGCATACGCTGACACTTGTCAAGAAAACCCTGGGTATCCTCGCCCTCAGCACCACTAAATGTCGGAGGCTGGAGCCTACCGAAACTCTCGAAACGATGCTGCTCATCATCAGGCATAGCTGGAACCACATAGTCATGAACTGGGGCTACCGGCTGAGTTGGAGCTACTCCCGGTGTCTGCAATCCCTGCCCAACCTACTCAGGTGTGCGAGCAGCGGGGATCTGATTGCCTCCCCCAGCCTGTGAAGTAGCAGCTGTAGTAGAGGCTGAGACTGCCTGAGCTAGGCAAGTGCAAACTGATAATATCTGAGCCAAGGCCTCCTGGAGACCCGGAATCACAATAGGCACTACCGGTGCCTGAACAGGTGCTGCCGTCGCTGGTCTGCCTTGACCACGACCACGACCGCATCCACGACCTCTAGTGGCCTCAGTAGGTGGTATTGGTGGTCCTCTTCCACGGCCGGTAGCGCGAGTCCACGCCATCTGCGATAGTATAGAATACAGAAGTTTAGTTCTCGGATCAACAAAGTCGTACGACAAGAATTTCAAGAATATGAAGTTTTTCCTAAAGGTTCTGCAGCCTCTCGAGGATAATTACAGACGTTTTCGTATCGATCCGTGAGACTCTACTAAAACGGCTCATGATTCACGAGACCAAGTAACCTAGGCTCTGATACCAACTTGTCACAACCCCAACCCCGGTCATGATGGCACCCAACACACTGGTAAGCAAGCCCGACCATATACAACATTAATCCCAAATCCTTACTCAGATTTTAGATAGTTAAAACAGGAAATGTTACCAAGTCATCACATTCAAGTTCTCATTTTTATAATAAAGCCTGCAGAAGTCTAAATAAAATAACACAACATAGCCCAATAGAATCCAGTGTCGCAAACACGAGCCTCTAATACAGAATAGTCACCTAATACAAGTCTGTCTAGGATAAAATATGGAACAAAAAGATAGAGATAGAAGGGAGAGATCAAGGTTGCGAACGCCATGCAGCTACCTCGATGCTCCCGAATGATGATGTGCTGCTAATCAAGTCCTCACTCAGTCTGAGGGGTACCTGGACTGCATGCAAGGTGCAGGGAGTAACGTGAGTACTCTGACCCAGTAAGTAATGAACATAAATAAAGGCTAAGAGTAAGAAATCATGGAATAAAACAAAATAAGCTATAACCGATAGTCCAGAACAATTAATCATGAAGCAACACACTGATGAAATAAGGTACAGAACTACTATTACAAGTAAAACCAGATAAATATCAATGCATGAATGCAATGCAACACATAGAATGGCATACTCTAGTACCCGTTGCGGCGTGCAGCCCGATCCATTTAACATCAACGGCGCTCACTGGGGGTGTGTACAGATTCTGGAGGGTCTCCTACAGCCCAAGCGCAGACAATCAAGCCATCTAGTGGCACCAACCAGGCTCTCGGCCTCAATATCAATATAATACCGTTGCGGCGCGCAGCCCGATCGATACTAAGTCCAGAAATTCACATAAGCCTCTCGGGCAATATTAAAATACTAAGTTCTTAGCTCAGAATGTCAGTAAAATGGTGTTCAAGTTTTCAAATCTTAGAAAAATGGCTGAGCATTTCAAAACAATATTTAAACTTAGGATTGAAATCAATTAACAAGTCAAATAATGTGAAAAAAATGATAGTAATCCCTGAGGGATTCAAACAATCGGCACAAAGCCAAAATATGACACTTTAATCCAAGTAGGATGATTTACAAACAATTCTCAATCGATAGCACTGTATAAATATCACTCGGGACAGACCAAGTCATAATCCCCAACCACAAACGACCCTGCACTCTTCATAGAGTGCGTGTCTCGTCTCAATATAGCGTACAATGTGAGATTCCGGGGTTGCCATCCCTCAGGACATCATTTACATTTATTACTCACCTCAAGCCGGCCAAAAGTCTAGCTTGCTTTGCCTTTTCCTCGCGAATTGACCTCCTTGTGCGTCGAATCTGATCTAAACCACAAGGAATATGTTACAATAGGCTAAAGGAACATAACCCAATCGAAAGGACTTGAAAGTTATCAAGAATCACGAAGTTGGCAAAACCCGAGCTCCGGTCCCACTACTCAAAAAATTATACAATTCACATCACCGGATTCTCCGTCTCGCCACGAGTCCATACATATCAAATTTACCAAAATAGGAGTCCATTTGGCCCTCCAAATTCCATTTCTAAATTACCAATTCTCAAGCCCTAGCTTTACCCCCTTTTAATGAATTTCAACTAATTTCCATGTTAAATGTATCATAATTTTGTCTGTTTAGGCCAAGGAACTTACCTCCAATCACACCCAATTGAAATCTCCCTTCAATTCCGTCCAAGAGCTCTCAAGTTTGCTTTAAAAAATGGAGGAAATGGACTAACACTCGCGGAACCAAATAAACTTAAAAACCCTTCCGATAATCAGGGATTTTCGCATCTGCGGTCCCCTTTTCCGCATGTGCGATACCTCTTTTGCGGTCACATTTCCACTTCTGCGGAATTTCATTTAAAGGCCATTACCGCATTTGCAGTCCACGAGTTGCTCCTACGACATCCGCTTCTGCAGAAAACCAAAATACCCAGGTTCCGCTTTTGCGGCCTTATTCCCACATCTGCGGCTTCACAGATGCGGTCCACTAACCGCTTCTGCGGAAACAAACAAATTCCCGTGCCTTCACATCTGTGGCTCGACCATCACTTAAGCGTGACCGCACCTGCAGTCCAATAACCGCAGGTGCGAAAATACTAGATACCAGCAGCTCTTTTCCTTGCAAAAATCCAAAAACTCTCCGTTTAACCATCCGAACTCACCCCGAGGCCCCCGGGACCTCAACCAAAAACACCAACACATCCCAAGACATCATTCAAACTTGTTCCGATCATCAAAACACATCAAACAACGCTAAAACTATCAAATCACATCGGATTCAAGCCTAAGTTCTTCAAAAACTTCCTAAATACGCATTAGATCAAAAACCCGACCAAAACACCTCCGAATGACCTGAAACTTTGCATACACATCCAAAATCACCTAACGAAGCTACAACTACTCTCAGAATTCCATTCCGACCCTCGGATCAAAATCTAACCTATCAACCGGAATTTGCCAAAATACTAACTTTGCCAATTCAAGCCTAATTCTACACCGGACCTCCAAAATCAATTCCGATCGCACTCCTAACTCAGAATTCATCCCCCAAAGCTAACCAAATCACCGAAAATCACATCCGAGCCCTCTAACTCAATAGTCAACATCCGATTGACTTTTCCAAAACAAGCCTTCCTTAAAGAGACTAAGTGCTCCATTTCCTACCCAAACCAACCCAATTCAACTCCACTCACCAAATGCCGATAATGAAACATGAATAAGCATAAAATGGGAGAAACAAGGCGGTAACACATGAGACGACGGGTTGGTCATCACATCACAACGAACGGCCCCTGCCAATTTGAGGCGAAATTGCCTTTGGCCTCAGCCTGATGTGAAAGGATACGTTTCAATACTTAATGACCCATTTAAAATTTTCGTAGACGCACCTTCTTGTTATATGCTCTTGCCATTCTCTGTTCATACAACTGGCCATGACATACTGCTGCCAATCTTTTCTCATCGATCGAACTCAATTGCTCCAATCGGGTTTTAACCCACTCATCATCAATCTGTGCTTCATCATCACACTCTATTTTTGGATTATTCCTTTTTAGAATTAGATTGTCTTTTAAAACTTGGCTGAGGATTCCTCATGCATGTCATGTCATTGAGACCAGCATAAAAAGAATTGTAGAAAAAGAAAATAAAAACTATCAGGAGTGATGAAAAAGGGAAATTGCATTTCATTGAAAATAAAGGATCAGGAGTGATGAAAAAGGGAAATTGCATTTCATTGAAAATAAAGGATAACAAGGTTTGTTCATCAAACAAGCTAAAAGTAAAAATCTGGGTCACAACCCTGGAATGACCCAATAGAAAGGAAAACAATGAAAACTACCAAAACTCCCTCCGAATAGGGGGAGAAGCAGCTTCCCAATTGCTAAGCTTCACATTCGGCCCGACAAAATGCACCTCTTCATCACCAGAACGTTCCCTAGTTTCACCGTGTTCACTTCATCAAATAGACTTTAGACTCTCTCATATCAACTCCTCATCAAAGACAACCACAGGCTTTGGAACTGCTGACACTAGACGCTTCACTGCCCTTGACTTGACAAAAGTCCCGAAGAGATGTGGGATAGGCCTAGAGAGCGACCATGCTTTATTTTCCAACTTTGAAGCCTTCTTCACATGATCCCCTGTAGGCTTGAACCCCATACCAAAGGTACCCAGATTTTCACGTAGAGATACTGGTTGTACGATACCTTGCAAAGATGCGCCCAGACCATTACCCAGCACAAAACCGTACTTCAACAGCTACCATGTAGATTGAAGGTGATAGCCTCAGCCTTGGAATGCATTTTCCTTCAGGAATCTTTTCGACAGACATCGTTTCGAAAGTTTGATAAACTAAAGGTCCTTTATCATCTCCGGCCTTAATAAATGGAACAGATGAATCTTCACAAAGGGAATCCTCCTCACCGCGCACAACTATTTCTTGTTTCTCCCACTCAAATTTCACCAATTGATGTAGATATAATGGCACTACCTTAGCCGCATGTATCCAAGGCCTACCCAATAACAAATTATAAGAGGCAAACACGTATAGCACTTGAAATTTCACGCTGAAACTAACTGGCCCTATCACTAATTCAAGCATTATATCTCCAACAGAACCTTTTCCTTTCCCATCAAAACCTCGAACACCTACACTGTTCATGTGGATTCGTTCGGTGCCGATCTTCAACTTTTTCAAAGTGGACAGAGGGAAAATATTTGCACTGGATCCATTATCAACCAACACCCTGGTGACAAAATAATTTTCGCACTTCACCGTGATACAAAGAGCTCGACGTACCCTTTATAGGAAGCTCATCGTCTGCAAAGGTGGTCCTATTTGCTTCGAAGATCCTGCTAGCAATCTTTTCTAATTGATTCACTGTGATCTTATCAGGAATATGTGCCTCATTCAGATTCTTCATTATAGCCCCGCGGTATTCATCCAAATGTATCAACAAAGATAACAGAGAAATATTAGCTGGGGTTTTCCTTAATTTTTCAACAATGGAATAGTTTTGCACTTTCATCTTTCTCAAGAACTCTTCGGCCTCTTCCTCGGTAACTGGTTACTTCACTGGCATTTGGATATCTTTAAAGAGCTTGGCCTTCCTAAATTCTTTGGAGGTAAGACATCCTCCTCTGATATCAACAAATTCTTCCTCCACTTCTTTTCCCATGTGTGCCATTTATGCTCGTTTGTAGTTTCACGAGACATCCTTTGTCTCAACCACTGGCAACTGAGTCACTGATTTAATAGCAACAGGAGTAATGGGATACCCTTTCACAACTACAATAGGCTTTCTTGGCATCCCTAGTACCACTAACTTTGGCTTTTTTCGACTTGCCCCGACACCGTTCGAATACCCTTTTGCAAACATCACACGTTTTCTAGATACCTCATCTTGCTCCACAATTTTTGTGGGTTTTTCAATTTCAACGAGAGGCCCGAAATGAGGAACGCAACATTATGGATCCGAGGTCTTGAAAGTTGGTTTTATACCATAGTATTGGGCATCAGGAACTTTGAACAAGGTTTCATTAGAATATAGAGGGATGTTGGCATGGGGAGGAGCTGCAAAAATGGGAGTAGTTAATAACGTGCTTGTAATGACGGGTGGAGCATGAAAAGGCTGGGACAAGGTGCCAGGGTAGTTGTGGTAAGGGATAAAGCCTGGGGCATGTTGTGCGGAGAGATCAGCAACATTGAGAATTTGGGATTTGATGGTAGTGGGAAGGGAGCAAGATTTTCAATGTAGTTTGTGGGGAATGAGGGTAGAGGGTTCCCACTAATCCAAGCCTGGTACATCTCTGTTATTTGGCGTTTCAACCTTCGGGCCTCTTCTTTCAGCTCAAATTCCTATTCGACAACAGCTATGTCTGATCCCTTACTAGTCATGGCTGTCTTGCTGTTTGACCTAGCGTGTGTGGATGACTCACCCAAATGCCACAAACTAACCACCTTCTTGTGATTAATAACAAGGATACAAGGAGGGGCAAAATAAAGACAACATGTTAGCGTTAGGGCATTTATCTGGTAATGACATCATATTGCGTGCAATGCACCTATCACAATTAACAGTTCTAGAATGACTTTAAGGGTCATAAGGTCACTTGGCATCATCCCAATTTGTTCATTTCAATCCTCTCCTCTCTTGGCTTGCTCATTTTCCTTTCCCTTTTTCTTTACGATTATCGCTCTTTTCTTCCCTCTCATTTCTCACATTCCATAATTTTCACCATCTTTTCTTTCTTTTTCTCTCTTTTCCCCTTTCTCTTTTTTTTGTCTTTTTCTTTTCTTTTTCTGTTCTTTTTTTAATAATAATAAAAAAATAATTCGATCGAACCCTATTTAGGTTGCCTACGTATCATGACCCCGCATGAATCAGATCTTTTCGTAGTTCTGGAAGATTGTGAATAAAATAAACAAACTAACTTTCTCATTTTCTTTTTATCTCTTTTTTTTTTCTTTTTTACCTTAATGACTACTCTAATGAGAAAAGAGAAATAAAAGAAGCAAATTCTTTTTTTTTTTAATTTTGTAGACTTAATGTTCTATGACCTATTCTAAACTCAAACTTAACGGGCATATCTTTTTTCTTTTTTTTTTCGTTTGAAACAAATATTTTGTTAGGGAAATACCCTAGAAGAGAAATATATATTTTTTTAATTCTTTTATTTCCTTTTTAGAAGGAAATCTAAAGAATAAACTATAGAAACATATTTTGAATTATCAACTGATATTCTGACGCAAGATTTCTAAACAAACAATGACAAAGATAAAACAAAATATTTTTTGATTTAAATTTTGATTGCCTAAAGAAGAAATTATAATGATAAACAAAAGGCAAAGTATATTTTTTTTTCTATGTACAATATCCTAAAGTGCTAATGAAAAAAAAATCGTTAATTTCCTAAAGAAGAACCTCAAAAATAAATTTTTTTTTTTGGATTTTCGGAATATCTTAAAAGAAAACTCTTGAAGAGGTACTAAAAGAAAATTCTCTTCTCTTTATTTGAATTTTTTTGGGGTCTTAATGCACTAAAAGCAAAAAAAAAGTAATTTTTATTTTAAGTTCTAGATATTCATTGCCTAAAGGAAAAACCGCCTCAAATAATTTTTTTTTTAATTCCTAAAATTAGTATTCCAAAGAAAACTTCTAACGGAAATATAAAAACACAAAATTGATTCTTTTTTTTTTTTTGCTTTTTCACTTGTAACACATTTCCCAATTCAATAAAAAAAGACTAGGCAAACTTAACTAGACTATTACAAACTCTAACATCACTTAAAAGACTGAATACTACTACACAAGACTAGAACGTAAAACATGAACAGTTGAATCAAAAACATAAAATGGCTCCTCGAGCAGCTTCTGAATGCAGTGATCTTGGGGTGTCTGTTATGCTCAAACTCTGGTAGGTAAATCCATACTTGTATGAGAAAACTTCAAACCAACACTATGTGAGACAATAACAGTCCCTATTGGGCACATGCAAGAAATGATTGAGGCTATTTTTGCAAAATGGCTTACTTGGCCAGAAGGTGGCTAGAAGCGCAAAATTTGGCTAAGACCCCGCAAATTCAAGAACCTAAGATTTACTCGGAAGACCGGACCCTATGTGGGTTAACTACGTATCACGCCCCGAAAGACGAGATTGGGTATGCGTAATTCGGGCAGATTGGATACTGTTGGGAATTTTAAAAAAATAACTAATTTAGAGAAAACATATTTTTGCTTTTTCATGGAAAATGACGAAACATACAGAATTTTTTTTGGATTTTCTGATTTTCGAAAAATGATGAAAAGTGCAACATTTTTTTTTTGAATTTTCAAACTCTTTTTTAACAACATAATTGGACTCAACTAGCTTTATCTTCACAATTCACTCTTTTTTTATTTTTCTTTTTTTTATTTCCCCTCAACTATCATTGGTCCGCCAAATGACCCTTTTATCCTTGAATAAATGCAACATATGGCACGTAGGATGTATCAAGATGGTCTGTTATTTTAGGTACACTTGTCCTAGACGGACCCAACCCTTGTGTTGAGTCCCCTAAGTCAAATGCACGTGATGCAAACAAATGTTCCTACTAGGGATCTGGCATGAGGTTATGTTATTCTAAGTTTAGATCCTGAGGTTTTGTTCTAGATTTAGGGTACCTTAGCAGACAATTGGGACCGAAGAGGGGGCTACGTACCGGGAGCACTGAAGTCTGTCGGGCCTTGTCGCTTGCCCAACCTCGTTCTATTTGGTATAACTTCTACAAAAAAGTGGGCCACGCGAACGTGTGCACCATTTTCAGAAGACTTAGATGGGTGGCGTAAAAAGACAGTTATATACAATTCAAATAATATTAAAGCGGTAAAAAGATAGCAACTAGCACAGAGGTTCACAAAATACAGTAATATGAACAATAAATAAAGCCACGTAAAAATCATAAACAAGCCCGAATTCTTGAACCCTGAACCAGAGATTCTGGGGTTTTCTCCTCAGCAGATTCGCTAGAGCTATCACACCTCCTTTTTCACTACACCCCGAGAGGGGTATAAAGGAGTTTTTTTCAACTTAAAGTGACAATCGAAACGAGATTATTTTATTAAAAATTCAGAGTCGCCACTTGGGATAATTTATGATGTCCCAAGTCATCGGCTTAAATCTCGAATTGAGGAAAAGATTGACTCTGTTATACAGTCTGCGAACACAGAAATCCAGGTAAGAAATTCTGTTAACCCAGGAGAAGGAGTTAGGCACTCCCGAGTTTCGTGGTTCTAGCACGGTCGCTTTGATCATACTTGGCTTAATCAAATTGCTCAATTACTGATTTTAGAACCTATGTGCATTTCCCTTTTACCGCTTTTAATTAAGAAAATTATCTTGGAACGAGTCACGTGCACGTGTACTCATTTGTTTGGTGCGTCAAAAATTATGTCACGCGAACGTGTCCACAATTAATAACGATTTATTATCATTAAGAAGGTTTGGACAAAGTTACGCGAATGCATACTCAAGTTTTATTTTTATGAATCGTAATCATGTCACGCAAAAGTTTCCACAATCACGATAGTATATTAACGTGCCTAAAGCAGACTACGAGCATTTGTCTTTGTTATATCTAAGTCATAAGATTAATACGAGGGCCATGATTTTATGGAAGATTGTTGTAGGAGAAGTAATGTGAATCTGTGAAAAGGAAAAGATGTGAGCCGAGAAAGAAGAAGCACACAGCGTGGGAAATATGCAGAGAGTGAATAACCATTAGAGCGCTAGCCAAGAATAAAAGGAGAGGTGCTGCTTTGATTATAAGAAAGGAACATAGTTTAACTAAACAACCAGCTATGGATTTCAACCTCTTAATATCAAAAGAAATGCATTCATCTACGTTATTATCTTATGCCAACATGAGCAACATGAGGATTTAGAGCAGATTATATGCAGAAGCTTAGGGAGAAAGAAAAAATGTTAATTACACGAAGACGGACAATCAAAAACTAATCTTTCAATTACCAAATCTAATCACAAACTACAACATAGCTAGTTCCTTTTTACATCCCTAGAATCATGATGATAACTGTAAGTATATGTTAAAAAGGATAAAACAAACCATTGAAATCCATATTTTTGCAAGATTACTCAAGTTTCAAACCTATAATAGTACTAGTACTACATGAGTATGCATCAGCACATCAGAATCAAATAAGCACATAGCTCAAATTCCCCTCCAAATATTACAAACATGTTCCAAAACATTCCAAGGAAACTAATGGGATTATCCCATGAACTGATTAATACACAAGGGCAATTAGACGACAATATGATTTAGACACATCAGTTATACCCCAAATTAACGAAATAAAACTCACTAAAAAAACTCCTACCCAACGATGAACCTATCAAAAACAAACTCACCCCCACCGATCTCCTTTGACTGATTAGCAATCACAAAACTAAGCAGAACTTATACACACATGAACTACTAGTAAACCATGACTGCTGCAGGCCAACCAGTGCAGAACTTTGCACTCAAAGTCGTGCGAACAAGCTACCTAGACAGTGCAAATAGGGCAGGCTAACTCAATTCATCAAATTTCAGAACGACTGCTTAAATTCAAGTCTCTAATGGCTACTATCGACTAGTCTGGACTCGATGACAGTCTCAAAACTTTTGATGCAAAGTAAAATCATACTCTCAACTAGCGGTCATGAAGAATCGACAACAATTAAGAAAAGTATTTCAACCATCGACCATAAAATGCAATGAAAGCGAAACTAGAAAGTACATATCTCAATAGAGGATAGCAATTGACGTGGTTGGAGGTGCAATAGAGCCTCAGACTTCTCACACCTAGACGAGTCAAAAAGGCTTCAAACTAAATTGACCAAACAAGATGAAACATGAACCATGGAAAGTCATTTTTACTCCCAAGAAATCAATTGACTGAATTCATAACAAGCTAAACCCCAACACAATGTTGCCATAAAATAATTGCAAAACAGAGAGCTTCAACTAACGAGCTGAATTCATAAAGAAAAACTTAAAGTTGTCCGTTTTTGCAGAAAGACTTTGTTAAAGCGATAAATTAGAAGTGACGATGAATTCTGTTTCTTTCAAATCCTAACACAATGTTGCACTACGGATTTACGACTCAGATTGATTAAACTATTCAATAGCAAATAGAAATAATAGAATAGAGAAGATGTGTCAAGACCAATAAAAACAACAAAGTTCACGACAAAATTTGCATCACAGACTGGCTTCACATAACTCAACTCATAAAAATTCCAAATCTAACAAAGTCTTATTATCATCACATTTTGATCAATGTTCGAACAAGCACAGAAGGAGTAAAGAGACGAACCTGAAATCGAAATTTTTTTTTATAACAGAAGCTAAATCGATTACAATCTTTGACTCCAAAATTTTAGCAAGAAAATAATGGCAAGTCAAGGCTCGAAGAATAGCCAAACCAGTAGCAGAGACGAGTAAAACAACCTCAGCAACTTTCAATCGAGCTCCATTGTTTACTAGAAAACTCAGATGAGAAGAAGAGAATGAATATCTATATATATCTTTAGAGCTTTTAAATAATAATCAAAACCATATAAAAGCAGGAACACACAACATTTCTATGTGTATCTATTCGAATCTGAAAACGTGAGAAGAAAATCAGAAAAAAAAAAAATCTTCAAGCCCTAGCCTTTTCTCTCCAAATTTTTTCAAAAAAAAAAAAATTCCCCTCCTCTTACCCAAAAATGGTCCCTTATATATCCAAACTCTAGATTCTTTCTTTCTCTTCAAGAAATCGGATAAGGCTCTCTTGAAAACGAGCACGTGATAAATGATAGGCTCAGATTGAATGAGATCCATCCGACGCCTCTCGCTCATCCAACACTCCTCTTCTAGAGCCTTCTAATCCGCGTGAAATAGCTTGAAAACGGGCGAGTGAAGGAGGGAATCTTGTTATTTCTAGAGGCAGTTACACCTACGTGGCAAGAGGAGAGAGGGGGGGAGCACGTGAGTTGAGTGAGGGTGAACTCGGGCGAGTTTGGTGAAGGGGAAGACGAACAGTAGCTTCTGCGCAGCTTCTGGGGTCTTTGGGACTTAGATTTTTTTAGTGGAAAAGTTATAAAGAGGTTTTAATTGGGGTGGGTCAAAGACGAGTTTGGGTAGGTTTTCTTGGGCTGAGGCGGTTGGGATGGGTTGGGCGTGATTATTTAAAGATAAAGAAGGGTTTGGGCTGGAATTGGGGTGGGTTTAAAATAAAATAGCCAAAACTGATTCTTCATTCTTCTTTTCTTGTCATTCTTTTCCAAAATAATTCCTTTATTTTTAAACTCTTTTAAAAAACAAAAATATTCAAATAAAAACTAAAATAGAACCTAACCTAAATCCTAAATCAAATTAACCCTACCATATTGAATTAATTTACTCTAACTAATAATTACCACAATTAATTAAAACCAAATTAAAGGAAAACTATCAAAGTTCAAAAATTAAGATTAAAAATGCAAAAATAACTATTTTTGTGATTTTTCTAATTCTTATAAAATAACTAATTTACTACTTAATTAAAAAGTGCAAAGTAAAATCCTAAATGCAAATGCAACATATTTTTTTATTTTCATTAATTAAATAGAATAAACATACATAGACAAATGCAAACAATTGACAGAAAATGCCATAAAATCCACAAAATTACAAACAATGGAAAAAATTATTTTGTTTTGAATTTTTAGGAGTAAATCATATAGGGCAAAAATTACGCGCTCACACTGGGTCTGAAGGCCTGGACACATACGGAAGGCGTGGAAAATAACAAACAAAATTCTAGGAATCGGGTAGAATTCCAAATTTATGATCGTAAAATGCTAAAAACGAGGAATGGCCATGGAGGGGTAGTGAAAATAGTTCCTTAGGTCATTTTTACGGCCCAAAATAGTTTAAAGCGGCCTAGGTCCAGGTGCTTGGTCCCATGCAGAAGGCGCCATTATAGAACAAAAAATCTGGGAATCACACGAAATTCGAGTTTTATGGACGTAAAATGCCAAAATAGAAGGAAAGGTTAAGGTGAGGATGTGACATAGGTTCCTTAGGTCGTATTTGATGACCCAAAATTTTTTTAAGAGATACGGGTCCAAGGGACCATGCCCATGCAAAAGGCATGGGCTATAGCACACGAAAATATGAGAATCG
>MU747250.1:182783-194282 GCA_026770625.1 Nicotiana glauca | reverse complement strand
CTCTCGGAATTCCATTCCGACTCCCGGATCAAAATCTCACCTATCAACCGGATTCCGCCAAAATTCCAACTTCGTCAATTCAAGCCTATTTCTACACCGGACCTCCAAATTCAATTCCGATCGCTCCCCTAAGTCACAAATCACCTCCCGAAGCTAACCGAATCACCGGAATTTACATCTGAGCCCTCTAACCACATAGTCAACTTCAGGTTGACTTTTCTAAAACAAACTCCCTTCTAAGAGGCTATATGCCTTATTTTCAACCAGAATCAGTCCAAATTAACCCGATAGACTCTAATACTGATATAGAACATGAAACAACACAATAAGGGGAAACGGGGCGGTAAATCACGTGATGACGGACCGGGTCGTGAGATGACCAGAGAAGGAGGCGATTGACAGAGTCTAGGGTTAGGTTGAGAGAGAAAAGAGGAGATGAGAGAGTTTGAGGGCGACAGACTTAGAAAATGGGTTAGGGTTTGGGGGGTATGAATTAAAAAAGGAAATAACAAAGGAGGGCCGTTGATCTTTTAGATCAACGACCAAGATCTGCTGGGTTTTGGGTCGGGTAGGAAATATTTGGGGCCTGGGTCGAATTATTTGATAGGAAATTGGGCTGGGGAGGGGTCTGATTTTGCCACAATTGAAGCCAAATTTGGATATTATTTAAATAACCAATTTTCCTAGTTTAATTTATAAAAAATAATAGGTAATTTCTGGAAAATAATTCAAGGTGCCAAAATGATTTAAAATACATAATTAATATTTTAAAAATATAGGGACCAATTTTATGCATATAAATATAATTATACGTTAAAATGGGCTAATATTGTAATTTTATGCAATTCAACTTTAAAAATATTAAATGTAATTATAAAAATGAATAAAAAATATATTAGCCATATTTTGACAAAAGTATAGAGATTAAATGAGTAAATCATCATAATAATAATTTTGAAAATAAATATTGGGGATTTTATGAATAAAAGGGGAGAAAATAAATTAATTTAACCCTTTAAAATTATTGGAAAAATAATAAAAGCCTTGTGCATACTTATATATATATATATATATATATATATATATATGCGTATATATGCTATTTTGAAGGTATTTATGTGTATTTAAAATATATAGAGGAAAATTAGGTATCAACAGCCGCTTCAAGGAGAATTTTGTAAGGCCAGTTCTTTATGCACTTATGAAACCAGGTGGTGTTCATGGCTGAACGAGCACAACAATGAGAACGAAAGACGGTTAAAAGTTGATTGTGTGACTTATGGTTGTCTAGATATACACCAAAGTTCGATCGTTCAAAGATATCAAATCTACCGATTGACCGAGTATATCCGATATAAGTTCACCACGGAAAGTTCAAAGGGAAACATACTTATCCAGATCCAATTAATCCTTGCTTGAGAATCACACAGTTTTTCATGCATATTTTCGTGATATAACCATTCCCCATTCATGTGGGGGATTGTTGAGATTTTAAGCTAAATAGACTTAAAAGAGGGTGAAAGGAAAATGGAGGGAAATAAAATTTTAATTCCCTCCCTTGACAATGGGACATTGTCCCATATTGGAAGAGGAAAAGGTTTTCAATGGGTATATATACAATTGCTCTTCTTGTAGCTCTAAGAAGAAGGCAAGCCTCGTTTCGTCGTTGTCGTCGCTCGCTCAGATCGCCTTTGGCTTCGGCTTTATTAAATATCCATCTTTTTTAAACGGAAAGTTAATATTAAATCCAACGAATATTATTCCAACGGAATATTAATCGCTGTCCGTTATCCATTTTTCGTTTTCTGTTTTCCATTTTTCGTTTTTGTAACGGAAAAGTTAAGGTTTCTTTTCAATTCCCAGTTTATTGTTGCGTAAATAGTCATTTATTTTATGGCATTTATGTTATGGCCGTTTTACATAAACAGCCCTTCTGAAGAGTTGCATCTCTTCAGTTTGAGCTCAACATTTTCTATAAATACCAATCCATTCTCTCAGATTTTTCATACGAGTTTGTGAGTTCTCCTTCTTTCTTCTATATTGTTTTAACTTCAAAGAAAGCAACACTAAGTGTGATTTGCTACCGAACTTTATGTTCGCTGAAACACTGGGGTTTGAAGTATCGCTACACCAGTGTATAATTTGTTTTATCATAGGAGGAAATAATCCACAACCTTAGGTATTAGGAGGGGGTCAAATTCTTTAAGAAAATATTATGAATTCAGTGGACTCAAATTAACTTCTGTTTCGTTTATATTTCTATTTATATGTTATTTTATTATTTTCGGAATTATTTTACAAATATAGTATACTAACCGTAACTACCACTCCTTTTTTTTCTTTCAATCTTTCGTATTTCATATTTCTATCCAGACCAATCTTAATTATTATAGACGATAATATATTAATATTTAAGTCGACTTTTTTATCCTTCATGACCTAAAGTTATAAGTTACAATGTTTTATTATGTCAATCAAAGTCGGATGCCAATCGAAAAGCACTCTAAGCCTTTTTCGTGTCATTTGATTCACTCAAGCTGCACCTAGCTAGCTCTTTACGCACCACTTACAAATATATCTGATCTATTGCATTTATTTTATTAGGTTAACTTTTTCTGAGATCTGAAAGCTATTTGGTGATTAATTATGATCAACTTTGGAAAGATTCATAGGTTCATTTTCTTAGAATACATTTAGCCCGATTAGTTCAAATTTCAGCCGTAGAAAGCCTACTATGGGAGGTTTTAGCGTATTTATTCTCACGGCTTAAATTCGAAACATTTGGTTAAGGGAAGAAAAACTTTTCTCATTTCATCAATATACCCTTTTGATGGTTATTTTATTAGACTTATTGATTGGGTAAAAATTTGCTCGCATCCATATTTACACCAAACAATATATTAACTTTAAAATAAAATAATAAAAGAACAAGAGCAATATTGCAGAGAAAGAGAGAGAGATAATTTTTATTGATATGAGATGAATTACGATGGAATAAAACCCTCTATTTATAGGGAGAGAGTGACTTAGCCACCAAGTAATAAACCATAGAATATCTCTAAATATAGACATTCACCATAAATAAAATTATATTTATAACATTCTCCCTGAATGTCTATTCAATAGATAATATGCCTCGATAAAACCTTAATTAAAAGAAAATCCAATAGAAAAAAAATTCTAGAAAAGAAAAAAGAGTACACATCTAATAATACGCCTTTTGGTTGCCTCGTTAAAAACCTTGTAAGGAAAACCCAGTGGGACAAAATCTTGTAAGGGAAAAAGAGTGCAACGTGCATTAACTCCCCCTGATGTCAGCATCAATTCACATCCTTGAGCCTTCGCATCCCAATCTTATACACTAGCTTCTTTAAGGTTGACATTAGTAGAGACTTGGTGAACAAATCAACCAATTATCACTTGAACGAATTTGTTGCACATTAATATCACCATTCTTTTGAAGATAATGTGTGAAAAATAACTTTGGTGAAATGTACTTTGTCCTATCTCCTTTTATGAATCTTCCCTTTAATTGGACTATGCATGCGGCATTATCTACATACAAAATTGTGGGTAGTTTGTCACACCTCAAATCACATTTGTCTCGAATAAGATGTATTATAGAGCTCAACCATACACATTTTTGACTTGCTTCATGAATAACCATTATCTCAGCATGATTAGATGAAGTAGCCATAATTGATTGCTTAGTCGATCGTCAAGATATGACAGTGCCTCCACAGGTAAACACATAACCTATTTGAGATCGAGCCTTGTGTGGGTCGGATAAATATCCAACATCGACATAACCAACAAGATCAGGACTACAATTATTGCCATAAAATAAGCCCATATCGGTAGTCCCTTTTAGATATCGCAATATGTGTTTGATTCCATTCCAATATCTCTTTGTGGGAGCAAAGCTATATCTTGCAAAGACATTAACTGAAAAGGTTATGTCAAGCCTTGTAGTGTTAGCAAGATACATTATTGCACCAATTGCACTAAGATATGGTACTTCAGGACCAAGTAGCTCTTCATTATCTTCTTGAGTTCGGAATGGATCCTTATTCACATCAAGTGATCGAACAACCATCAAAGTACTTAATGGATGTGCTCCATTCATGTATAACCATTTCAATACCTTCTCTATGTAGGCAGATTGATGAACAAAAATTCCGTTTGCCAAATGTTCAATTTGCAAACTAAGACATAATTTTATCCTTCCGAGATCTTTCATCTCGAATTTCTTATTTAAATAATCAATTTCCTTATGGAGTTCTATAGGAGTTCCAATAAGATTTATGTCATCAACATATACAGCAAGTACAACAAATTTTGATGTTGTTTTCTTTATAAAAATACATGGACAAATGGCATCACTTATATAACATTCCTTTAATAAATACTCACTAAGGCAATTATACCATATTCATCCTGATTGCTTTAGACCATACAAAGATCTTTGCAATTTGATTGAAAACATTTTCCGTGACTTTAAATTATGTGCTTTAGACATTTTAAATCCCTCGGAAATTTTCATGTATATCTCATTATCACGTGAGCCATAAAGGTAGGCGATAATCACATCCACTAAATGCATGTCGAGCTTTTCATGAATAGCAAAATTAATGAGATAACGGAACGTTATAGCATCCATAACAGGTATGTCTCTTCATAATCGAAATAGGACTCTGTGAAAATCCTTGTGCAACAAGGCATGCCTTATATCTTTGTACCTCATTTTTCTCATTTCTCTTGCTTACAAAGACTCATTTATAGCCAACAGACTTAACACCATTAGGTGTTTGGACTACAGGCCCAAAAACTTTACGTTTTGCAAGTGAATTCAACTCTAACTGGATTGCTTTTTTCCATTTTGGCCAATCAAGTCTTTGTTGACATTCTCCAACAGATTGAGGTTTAATATACTCACTTTCTTGTATAATGCTAGATGCAACATTATATGCAAAGATATCATCTACCACTATATTCACTCGATTCAAATTTGTCTCAATATCGATTGTATTTATTGATAGTTCCTTATTTTCTTGAGTCTCAGACTCAATGGGTTCGTCATGAATCTCAGAATTTATTAAATCGTGAATTTCTTCATGAGGTTCTTTCGTAGTATCATTTTGATAATTTTTTTCCCTTTTTCTAGGATTTCGATCTTTGGAACCCAATGGTCTGCCACGGTTTAGGCGTGTTTTTGACTCATTAGCTATGACACTAGAAGATTGTCTAATAGAGACATCAATATGAATTGGAATATTCTCTGCAGGGATATGTAATTTTGTTATCCTTTTTATATCCGTAAATGCATATGGTATTTGATTTGCTATTCTCTGCAAATGAATAATCTTTTACAACTCTTTCACAAATAGAGGCACGTGGATCAAGATGAGACAATGATGGATTTTTTCACAAAATTTCCAGTTTGGTTTCACCATTTTCTCCCCCTAGTTTTGGGAAAAGTGTCTCATCGAATTGACAGTCTACAAATCGTGCAATGAACGAATCTCCCATTAATGTTTCGAGGTAGCGAATAATGGAGGGCGATTCATACCCAACATATATTCCTAACCTTCTTTGGGAACCCATTTTGGTGCGATATGGCGATGCTACAGGCACATATAGTGCGCACCGAAAATTCTCAAATGGGATATATTAGGTTCATGACCCAAAACTAATTGCAATGGGGAATATTTATGATAAATTTTCGGTTTGAGACGAACTAGCACTGTTGCATACAAAATATCGTGACCCAAAATAAAAGTGGGCAACCTCGTTTTCATGAGTAACAGTCTTGATATCAATTGCAGACATTTAATTAAAGACTGTGCAAGGCCATTTTGAGGGTGAACATGAGCTACAAGATGTTTCACTTTTATCTCAATTGATAAGCAATAATCATTAAATGCTTAGGATAAAAACTCAGCAACATTATCAAGTCTAATAGACTTAACTGGATTATCGGGGAATTGCGCCCGTGATCGAATTGTGCCATTAATTTTGCAAATGCGAGGTTGCATGATGACAATAGGCACATATGAGACCATCTAGAATATGCATCTATTAAGACCATGAAATATCTAAACGATCCACTAAGTGGGTAATATGTCCACAAATGTCCCCTTGTATACGTTCCAAAAATGCAGGGGACTCAATTCCAATCATTGTTGGTGATGGTATAATAATTAACTTGCCTTGATAACAAGCAGTGCAAGAAAATTCATTATTTAAAAGAATCTTTAAATTCTTTAATGGATGCCCATTTGAGTTTTATATGATTTGTCTGATCATAATTGATCCAGAGTGTCCCAATCGATCATGCCAAAGTATAAAAATATTGGAATCAGTAACCTTTTGATTTACGGTAGAATGTGCCTCAATTGCACTAATTCTTATCCAATACAGGCCGCAAGATAAAGATGGAAACTTTTCAATAACCCTCTTTTGGCAAGAGACATTTTTGGTAATGATGAGATATTCAAGATTATTCTCATCTATTGTCTCAATATGATATCCATTTTCGTGGATATCTTTAAAACTCAACAAGTTCCTCTTGGACTTGGAGGAGAACATTGCATTCTCTATGATAAGTGATGTTCCCTTAGGTAGAGTTATAGTGGCTCTTCCAGAGCCTTCAATTAATGTACTACTACCAGAAATTGTAGTAATATCTGCCTTACACATACTTAAATGAGAGAAATATTTCTTCTCTTTGAAAATTGTATGTGTCGTACATGAATCAATTAAACAAATATTTTTACAATTGAATTTTGACCCAAATTTATTTTGTGAGGTATCCATATTTGCTTGCCATGATTTGACATATATAAGAAATATACAAATAACCATTGGTATTTTTAGAGTGTATACTTATAATACTAACAACGAAAAAAATAAATCATATTGCGATTAAATATCTCTATGTACTGCAGCCTGTATCAAGTGCTCTACACTTATGGATATATAAGAAAATAACATCCACATACACAAAATAACATTTGAAGACGTAGTTATATCTAAATACTATGCCATAACAAACATTTCTAAAAACACGTGTTAACTGCAATTCTTCTTGGTGTAAACACAATGTAATATTAAAATAATAACAAATACTACTATCTTATTATCTCGTTTGGTTACATGTATGAAAAAAAAAACTAACTACCGCAATAGTGTAAGATAATAACAAGATAGCAACAGTATATTACGTCACATTTATATACTAATATGGTCAATATAAAGACATGCATTCGTACCCTTTTGTTCAAAACCAGTAGCTAAATTTTCTTTTCATATCACAATATTATTTTAATAAAGAATATATTAATCCCTGAATACTAAGCAAATTGAAACATTGTTTAATGCAAATACTAGAATTATACTTAATTAAAACGAACTAATATTAATTTATAAAGTAATACTAATTGATGCTAATAAATATTATTCATGTAAAGAACTATGATTACATAATGTTTATTCACTAACTATAACGAATAGCCAAAATAAAAATAAAAATTGAACTACTCAATCATCTTTAACCACAGATTCATCACCAATCAAGTGGTCTATTTTTCCATCAGGGCGCTCAAAGAAGTCTGCCACATTTAAGTGGGTGATGTCAAAATCATTGTTAGAGACAAAATTGGCTTTAGGGCATTTATTCTTTAGAGATGCTTGATAAAGCTCAACCAAATATCTTGGTACACGATAAATATTTTTCCAATGCCCTTTTCCACCGCAATGATAGCATTCAGTTTCTGAACCATTTGCTTTTGGCTTCTCATCTTTCCCATTCTAATTTTGGTAGTTATTTCTCTTTGGAGGATGATTAACACCAGAAAAATTTCTTCCTTGTCTACGGCCACGGCCACGACCACGACCACGACCACGAATAGAGCCACGACCTTTTTCACGCTTAGCATAATTGGAATACACCACTTTAGGCAATGGTGTAGACCCAGTGGGGCGATTTTCATAATTTCTCATGAGCAAATCGTTGTTTCATTCAGCCACAAGGAGAAGAGAAACCAACTCAGAGTATTTCTTGAAATCTTTCTCTCTGTATTGCTGTTGGAAGGCCATATTGGAGGCATGAAACGTTGTAAATATTTTTTCAAGCATATCATAATCAGTGATAGTATCTCCACAAAGTTTCAATTTAGAAATAATTCTAAACATTACAGAATTATATTCAGAAATAGACTTAAATTCTTGGAGCCTCAGATGAGCCCAATCATATCGTGCTTGTGGAATAGTGACCAACTTCAAGTTGTCATATCTTTCCTTTTAGCCATTCCACAAAACAAGTAGATCTTTGATTGTAAGATATTCTATTTTCAACCCTTCATCAAGGTGATGGCGCAAGAAAATCAAGACCTTAGCACAGTCTTGAGTGGATGCTCTAGTTTTGTCTTTAATGGCGTCTCAAAGACCCATTGAATCTAAATGGATTTCAGCATCCAATACCCATGTCATATAGTTCTTACCCGAAATTTTAAGGGCAACAAACTTTCATTTCATAATGTTAGTCATAATTAAAAAGAGGAGAAAAGTTATACCTTAATCTTTCCAAAAGCTTCTTGAGATGGTAGAGTCTCGTATTGATAACGTGAAATAATACAGTAAAAGTACAAGAACAATATTGCAGAGAGAGAGAGAGAGAGAGAGAGAGAGAGAGAGAGAGAATTCTTATTGATATGGAATGAATTACAATTGAATAGAACCCTCTATTTATAGGGAGAGATTGACTTAGTCACCAAGTAATAAACCCTAGAATCTCTCTAAATATAGACATTCACCATAAATAAAATTCTATTTATAACAGACTTATCATTGTTAAGTGATTAATGAGGTAAGAGTAGCTACAAATTAGTCATAGTTCAATGAAAAAAGTTGATGATGTCCATATACATATCACCTACCTATTAGAGTGGTTATAAACCTGGGACGCGAACAAAATTTTACCAAATCGATTGGTTTTTAATAGGTGAAATACATAAACGACACCTTGAAGTCGTCCTCAACGACATGTTGGACACTTCAATTGACCCCGTTATCGTTGAGACACCTCACGTTTCTATTACTCAGATCAAGTAAACACATGTCGCTGATGTCGCATATGCGTGATTGCTAACCAATTTTTGAGCGCGTGATATATTTTTGCAGCCTAATTTTTTTTAAAGAAAAAACATGAAATACCTTAGCTTAGCCTCTCTTCTTCATTCAAGTGCAATCCTCCATGAAACCACTATAACTTCTATGAAAATCAGTCACTAAAGCTCCAACTAAGCCACCTTAAATCACTAAAAAATATCGCCTTAAATCACTATAGTTATCATTGTTAATAGTTTTGGCTCGACGGATATAGGTGAAGCTCTAACTAAGCTACCTTAAATCACTAAAATATATCGCCTTTCATAAAAAACTTACTGCCCATAACCTCCAGAGCTTCGCCTATATCCGTCAAGCCAAAACTAATCCCGAGCTAGCCGAAAAAAGCATCAAAATTGCAGCAACAATAGCTAGAAAAAACCACCAAATCTTACTAGATAAACACCCTCTTTCATCTAAAAGTACCTTCATTCCAACAGAAACACACAAACAATAATCAATTATTTAAATCGACCGACAATTTTACACCAAAAAATAATAAATTAGAGAAACAAAAGTGAAATAAGCCCAAATTCGTGACCAAAAAAATGACGGATAAAGAAGACTGAACATTCCAGTAGAATACTTTCTTTCGGCTTTGCGTGGAGGTTAATTTTTCGGTGAAAGAGATGAGCTTTTTCCGGTGAGGTCAGTCAATGATTCCATAGTAGATTCTCTGCTTTGGCTATTCTCTTTTGTTTCATATTTGTATTAGTTTTGTGGAAAGATTTAATTTATTTTTCAAGTATGGATGGATAAATTTTGAGTATAGGGCATGTTGCAAAAAGAAGGTGGGAAGAGGAAGGGGTCTTATGGAAATATTTGTGTTTAATTAATTGGATGGAGAGTGGATTAGGAAAAAGGGGAAAAAGACGCAGAAGAAGGTCAGAAGGAAGAAGATGAATGAGGATGGGTGTGTGGGGGTAGTGGCTGGTTTTGATTCTGGAAGGAAAATGAAGTGGGGAAGGTGGGGGGGGGGGCTGCTTTGGTTAACAGTGAGGAGAAAAGGTTTATTTCTTCTTTAAATTCATTTTCTTTTTTTAAAAATAATTATAAATGTTAAATTTTAATTATAAATTACACGTGTCTTTCACCGATTGACTCATTTTACACATCATTGACAAGTGTAACTCATGTATCTGGTCTGTTGCACACGGATGTCTATTTAGTTTACTTAACAATCACTTAAACTGCCTAAATAATAATGGGGTCAATTGAGGGGTTCAGTTGGTCGTTGAGAACAACTACAAGGGGCATTTTATGTATTTTGCCTTTTTAATACTGCTTTTTGTTTCATAGAAATCTGCAGTGGTAAGGAAATCACTAATCACAATTTCACAATAGTGGATGGCACATCGCACTTAATTAAAGTATTTACGTCACAATTCAGCACACTTTAATTGAACTTTTTTTTTTTGTGGGGGCGGGGGTTAGGGGGTGGGGATGGAGGGAGTAGGGATCGGGGTAAACGATAAAGTAGGCGTCCAAAAGCAACTGAAACCAACTTTTGTTCGTATTGGAAGCAATTTGGAATCCAATTCCACACGAGTTTTATTAAAACAAGAATATGACCGAACTGATACCAACATTTGTTCGTGTTGGATGCAATTCGGAAACCAATTCAGCACGAGTTTTTAGTAGTTTTATAGGAGTCTTTATTTATCTCTCTTTTCCCTAATCAATAGGAGCAACGCAAGTCTAGCAACTTTTAAAACCATTGATATTTTCAGTTTCTTGTTATGGGCTTTAGATTAGCCTGAATAAGAGCAGCAATCATTTGCTTATTCAAATATTGCTAAATGGACAAAATTGTGTCTGTCATTTAGGGGAATCTTCTATCTTAAGAAATCGATCATTTTAAGGAGTACTTTTTCAATATATGTGTTTACCGTAAAAATGGTAACAACAATTAGATTTGTAAATGTGATTCTAAAAATACGTGATTTATTTTTATGCTAGTTGTTAGAGCGGATGATGCTAAGAATATGAAGTTTTAACGATACAATACAAGCTAAAACGGGGCAGTAGTCAAACTGATAGGCTTATTGCCCTGGCTTCGGACTAGTTGATGGAGGACCTCGAGGCCAATATTTGGGCTCGATCTTGAGCCATCGGGGGTAGTCAGAAATGGGATAACAGTTGAAATGTGATCAAGCGAAGCTCTTTATGGCCAATGGCAGACGATAAATGAAGAACAAGTATGAAGGCAATAAAGTCGAAGAGTGGCCTCGAGCTAATAAGAACAAGCGAGTTAGAGAGAAAAGATATATATATATATATATATATATATATATATATATATATATATATATATATATATATATATATATATAT
>MU747250.1:150117-182615 GCA_026770625.1 Nicotiana glauca | reverse complement strand
TATATATAAATATATATATATATATATATATATATATATATATATTTGATCTTGTGGAGAATAGTTGGAGCTACATCAGCCCCTTACAAAGTAGTGTGGGTTCCTTTTATATAGGAGGAGAAACCGGCTATAGTACAACATACATTATTTATAAAGTATGGAGATGGGACGGCTAGACGCGATGTTTCGGCATAGGCTCTGGATAGGCCGGCTCTGTTAGAACTAGTCATGTGCCTTGGGAACTTCCCCTTCTATTCTGGCCTCGACCTCTATCTTCTTTGAGTCGGGCCTCGACGGGCCCCGAAGGAGGGGACTCGGTCGTGGCTCCACACCCTTGGGATCTCGAGGCATTATTCCGAGATGGCTTGATAGCGAAAAATTAAGTCCTCTAATTTTACCGCATACAGATAGTCTCCGCGTTTTTCGTAGAATGAAATAATGGGAAACGATTTTTAACCGTCGTCTCGAGCTCATCATTGTCATGATGCCAGCCATCTAAGAGCATTAAATGCCATGCCCCAGAGAGCTACGCAAGGCCGCCGTCAGATGCGGTTATCAAGAAACCCACGAACTACCATTGGCTCGTCCTTACCACTCCCTCAGCGATTCCTATAAATGGACTGGTTGCTAGAAACTTCCTACTTTCAACTCACTTACAAGCCCGCGAGTTAGAATTTTTGTATTTTGTCAATCTTTCATCTTTTCACAGAAGGATTTTTACCATTGACATGGCTAGGACCTCTAGGACGGTTCCCCGACGGGGCGACACTGCATCATCTTCCCGACCATCTAAGGAAGAAACCAGAGTGATTCCATCTATGGAACAATGTACTCCACCTAATCTTGACACCTCATAGGATTTTGATGTCGATGCTACTTCATCTATGCCGGGCCGGTGCAAGCACGTGTCCCGATATGTTAGTGTCGTGACCGACATTAGCAAGGTGAGGCAAGACTGCCAATAGAGCGAGGCAGTGGAGGTGGAGATTCCCAACCCCCATGATAATATAACTGACTTTAAGGCTGGCTTCCTTCATGTTTACACTTACCCATTCACTTTGGGCCCTAATAAATCTGTCGAGTCTCCTCCCTTAGAGATCGATCCGGTTATCCTCGACTTTTGCGATCGATACCAAGTGACTCTTGGTAAGATCTACCCTTCTTTTTAGAGGATAGTGTTGATGCTTCGTCATTTTAATAAAGGGGTTGAGGGTAAGGTTTTCACCCTCAATCAACCGATTGGGATGTACAGCCCTCGACTGTATCGAGGCTTAATCAGGCTCCGCCATCGGGCCAAAAAATCCTTTTTCATGAGCGTCGATGAGGGAAATGATCGAGGATGGATGAGCAGGTTCATCCGAGTAAGGACCCCAGATGTCATCCCGGCCCAGAGGATGCCCTTCCCGGAGAGGTGGAACGACTGGCGTAAGCAATTTTCCCCTTTGCCGTTTTCCAACTATTCTTCCTTTTGACATAATAATCTCTTTGTGCTTTCTGCAGCCGCCGCTTGGCACCCAGAGGTGATCTCGGATTTGTTGGAATCGATCGGGCGTTTGAGCGAGAAGTTCCTGCATTGTGTCCGATCTTGGACCGGCCTAGCTAAGAAGCGTTGGGTGGCTAAGAATCATGGCGAGTTTCTTTTACCCCAATGCTTCATAGTTTGCGTTCCTTTCTGAACCCTTAGCGAAAACGTATTGCTGTTATTGTGCTAGTGTAGGTCCTGGCAAAAAATGCACTTGAGGCTTCCCCCTGATGGTGAAGTAGGGGCCTTAGAGCCAGATACAAGCAAGAAGAGAAAAAGCAGGGCAGCTGTTGTCCGTCCTACGGCGAAGAAAACCTGGGACTACTACTTTGACCTCAGAGTTGAATCCTGATACCGAAGGAGAGGATAATGATGGAAACCCGCTAAGGAGGAGAACGAGGTTGAGTGTGAGAGACTTGTAGGTGCCTCAGTCGGAGCCGCTGAGTCCGAAACGGCTGGATCCGATCAGGCTCGAGGGTCGGGGGTCCTTAAAGAGCATGTTGATGTAGCTTCGAATCACGCGGCTAGTTTTGCTGCAGCTCCAGCCAGGGGGACTGCTGGCGTTGGCCCTGAAGGGTCGAGCCTCGGAGCCTTCCACGAATGTGGGTTTCCACTTGGAGAAATTGGCGACCTGAATGACCTTATGTCGAGCTTCTTGGTCTCTTAGGGGGAATTGGAGATGCCCACGGGATGATCGGCACCACAGTGGGGACTCCTCTCGAAGTGAGAGACTTTATTGCCAACATATTTGATGTCATTATTGATAGGGTTGATCTTGATATTCCTGGCACTGTCAAAGCGGCGGAGAAGTTTATGCACCAGGTGATAGACATTTCTTATGCATTTCTTTCGTCTTTGAGCATCATTCTTCATCTTTCTAACTTTTTCGCTATACTGCAGTGTAAGGAGATATACGATCGTGCCATCTTCTAGCTTCGCAGGGAGATTTATTACCACGAAAAGGAGCATAAGAAAGTTACGTCGAAGCTGCGGGATTCGGAGACTCGCTCTGCCCGGCGAGATAAAGAGCTAGGGGAACTTCGGGCTGCTTTGGAAATGACGCTCCGGGAGAAGGCCAATCTTGCTGCTCAGGTACTTTGCCTTGCTCGTACCTGACCTTTTACGCCATATATACATATGTTCTATATTCGTATATTCATCAGCTTACCCTTCTCACGCAGGTTGAGCAGAGTGGCTCGCAGATTACTCAATTGAATGCCGAAATCTCTGGGTTCATAGAGGAGAAAAAATAGCAGTCAGGGAATTGGCGACATCCCGAGATCTTCTCAATGGTGCTCGCAGGGAGATTGCTACTTTGGCCGTGGCAAGTCCGAGGTGGAATAAGCGGCTACCACTTATCAGGAGGATGTGACCACAACGCATATAATAGCTCGTGACATATCCGTGGCAGCTGAGCAAAATCTAATCTGAGTTATCGAGCACGCTAAGCAAGAGGCAAGGAGAGAGACCCTGGAGGAACTCAGAACCAGAGGCATCGACCTGTCAGCTGATCTTAAGGAGGCCCGTGCAGTGGAGGAAAGACTGGTACTTTTGATTACCCTCGATAAGGGCGAGGATAATAGTGACAAAGAGTATCTTCGAGTCTTTCTTGCATATCTACCCTTTTGCTTTGTATACTACCCCCCGGGGAATGAACAGTGTAAAGACGTTTTTCTTTTTGACAATGTTGAAAAAAAAATTTCACTCTGTTAGCCCTTCTCCTTACCCTTTTGCTTTTGCGTTTTAGCATTTGTCTCTCGGCTTCTGCCCTTCGGGGTCTGCTCCTAGACCGACCAGGCCCCCAAAATTGGCCATGCCCCGGGGTTAAACCGATGGCTCATCTCGAACTGATGTTTGTGACGTAGGGGGTCTCCCCGAGGTTTTGCAATTTTTCTAAGTCACGTGGGAGATGGAGTGATTTTGTCAGTACGTTCCCCTAGGAGAAGGTGACGTTAACACGTCTAGAATAAATTGGCCTTCTTGAGTAAGCGGGCAGTTGTCGCTTTGCCCCATATATATTTTCTTATCTATCTCTTAAGCGGTAAATTTTGCTATTTTTGATAAGGCTATCTCTTCTGTAGAGCCTGGCGCTTTATGCTAGTCCTTCCACTTCCCTACTTCAGAATATTTTGCTCAGACCCTCACTTTCTTCCCCCTAGTTTTCTGCAGCCATGGCCGCTGCTTCGACACCCGATCGTCGGGCGGAGGGGAGTCTCCCTTGCATTCTGCATTTGGTTGGTGCCCGAAGCTCGCCTTCGATGTCGTGAGAGCGAGGCTTGGAATGCTTTGCCTCGAGGAGGGCTATCTTGCCGGGGAAACCTCCCGATGTTCCAGGGCATCGGGAGCATGTGTCGAGAATCATTTCATCAGTGAGGGAGGAAAACCTCGAGATGATCAGAGAAGAATGCGGATGGAAGGAAGGCGCGATTTTGCAAGTTCCTTCCCCCGAGGAGAGTATCATGACTTATGTTGAGGGATTTTTGAGCATATACACTCACTTTTTCGCATTGGGTTCCCCGTACAGGGTCGTGTTGCTATCGAAGATATCAAGTAACGTTGGCACAGGTTCATCCCTATCTTTGGAGAATAGTACAAGCAATGAGATATTTTGCCAAAAAAGTCGGGATAGAATTTACCCTCAGCCACCTCATGAGGTTGTATCGGCTGTTGCGTTACCGGGGCCTGATTGCTCTTCAGCGTCGATCCACCTGAGCCCCTATAATTGGCAGCGAAGAGGATGAGGACCGTGGATGGATGAATCAGTTTGTTCAGATCTGAACGACCAATGTCATTCCTGGAGAATTTCTGCCATTTCCTGAGAAATGGAACTTCACATATAAGTGCTTCATATGAACTGTCTTCGTTTCAACCTGAGGCTGGCTCCGTAATGATATCTTTATGTTCTTTATTTGTAGTAAACCATTGGTCGCTCGGCGAGGTCCCTGATTTAGCCGAGTGGTCTCATAAGCTGGCAACCTGCTCGATTTATGATAGGCGCTGATGGAGAGATCTGTCAAAAGGGAGATAGGAGGCGAAGCACCATGGTAAGTGTCTGGCGCTCTGCCTCCCACGGTGAGCTGCTCGCTTTCTATGCCGTTCAGCAACATGATGGAGTCTCCCTGTGCTTTTGGCTGTCTATTCTCGTTCAGACAATAAGATAAATTTATTATATTGTGTATTCTACTAGATGCCCACATACTTGTGACCCCAATTCTTGGCACACACAGTGGTAGACTATTCTTTTGGATTGTATAACTATTATCATACGTTGTCAATTATCACTTGATTTAGATTCAAATGAACAAATTGCTGAAACTATTTTGGTAAAGTAAAACGAAAATTCACTAACATGTAGAGTAGGCTTGCCTAACAACTGTGTTGGGTGCCATCATGACTTGTAATGAATTTGGGTTGTGACAACATGGTATCATAGCACTAGGTTCACGTAGGTCTCACGAGGGAACTAATAGAGTATTGCGGATCAGTACGATGAAACTACTCTTTCTTAATTTCCTATCATGCAGTGGTTGGTATACTAAATTTTTCTCTTCTATTCTCTCATAGATGGTGAGGACGCGTACGGAAGATGTTCCAGATCCAGGAGGAGCTGCTCCCCCTATTGCTAGAGGCCGAGGTAGAGGCCCGGGGAGGGCACTGACCTGAGGGAGGGGACGAGGGCATCCCAGAGCTGTTCCGGTAACACCACTGACGGATCCTACGAGAGATCCCATCATTAAATAGCAGGGCGAGGTGCCCACAGCTGAGCCTACCCCGGCAGACTTCTTGACAGTATCGAGTTTTCAAGAGGTCATGGGCAGTATGCTGTAGTTCATGGACACGATGACTCAGGATAGTTTATTTCTAGCAGATCTAACCACGTCATAGGCGAGAGGGGGAGCACAGACCCCTACTTCTCAGGCTCTTTGTCATGCAGCTGCAGTGTATTAGACTATGGGTTCACTACCCGCAGATGGGGCTCATCCAATTATTGTAGTGGTACCCGAGCCCAGACCAGCTACGGATGGTGATCCGCATAAGTTATTGGACAGATGGACCAGGCTACACCCTCTTATCTTCTAGGGAGAGCGTCACGAGGATGCCCAGGATTTCATTGATAGGTGCAAGGACAAACTGCACAATATGAGGATATTGGAGTCGCATGGGGTTGACTTCACTACTTTTCAGCTGGTGGGTAGGACCCGTAGATGGTGGCAGTCATATGTTCTTGGGCAGGCCAACAAGTTCTTCTTCCATAACTTGGGGTTAATTCATGCAGTTATTCCTGGACAAGTATATCCCACTCTCTGAGAGGGAAGAGCTACGGTATCAATTTGAGTAGCTTGAGCAGGGTCAGATGTCTGTGACCGACTATGAGGCGAGGTTTTTTGAGTTATCTCACCATGCACTGATGATACTCCCTACTGACGCGGAAATGGTGCAGAGGTTCATTGTAGGGTTACATTCTGGCATTAGGGCCAACATGTCCCGAGAGGTGGAGATGGGGACTCCTTATCAGCTAGTAGTGGAGATTGCTCGGAAGATCGAGGGATACCGTCTGAGAGGTAGGGAGCAGATGCAGCAGGACAAGAGGGCTAGATTCTCTGAAGAGTTTAGAGGTGCCCTGGTTAGGGTAGAGGTCAGTTTGGGATGGGTCAGCCCATCAAGCCCCCATATTCAGCACCACCGGGGTGCTCCAGCGCGCCCCTATTTCAATGCCATGCTAGCGAGTTCTTATCGCCCTCTAGCTATTCAAGGTTCCTAGAATGGGTATTCAGGTCTCTAGGGTTCTTCAAGTTCCTATTTTAGTGTTATGCCGAAGGGTCCTACCGTCCACCTGCTATTCAGGCTTCTTCTAGTGGGTCTACAGGCCATTAGGGTCAGTCATTGGGGCAGCAGGCCACCGCACTGCAGGGTTGTGTTGTGTGCGGAGACTTTGGTCATATGAGAAGATATTGCCCCAATCTTTGAGACAAGGCAGTGTAGTAGGGTCAGCAACCCGTAATTATAGCACCGGTTTCCCAACCACCTAGAGGCGGGGGATAGACAGGTAGAGGCCGCCCTAGAGGTGGAGGCCAGACAGGGAGAGGTTAGCCAACTATTGGTCAGTCAGGTGGAGGCCAGCCAGCCGGCGCTGCAAGATTTTATGCTCTTCCGGCTGGTCCAGATGCATTGGCCTCAATTGCCGTTATCACAAGTATTATTTCCATATGCGGTAGAGATGCTTCAGTGCTATTTGAACCAGGGTCTACCTATTCATATGTGTCATCTCTATTTGCTCGTTTCTTGGTTATTCCTTGTGAGACTTTGGGCACTCCTATTCATGTGTCCACTTCTGTGGGCAATTCTATGGTTGTGGATTGGGTCTACTGGTCCTGTGTGGTCATATTTTGTGGTTTTGAGACTAGAGCAGATTTTCTGTTGCTTGACATGACCGACTTTGAGGTCATCCTGGGCATGGATTGGTTATCCTCATATCATGCCGTCCTAGATTTCCATGCCAAGACTGATGCTTTGACAATGCCAGGGTTGCCAAGGTTGGAGTGGAAGGGTTCCTCAGTTGATACGTCTAGCCAGGTTATTTCTTTCAAAAGGCTCGGCATATGGTCGAGAAAGGGTGTTTGGCTTATCTAGCTTATGTTCGGGACACCACAGCAGAATCTCTGACAATTGATTCAGTTCCAGTAGTTCGAGAATTTGCCGATGTGTTTCCTTCTGACCTTCTGGGCATGCCATTGGATCTGGATATTGATTACTATATCGATTTGGCTCTAGGTACCCAGCCTATATCTATTGCACCATACCGTATGGCTACGAAAGAGTTAAAGGAATTGAAAGATCGACTTGAGGAATTGTTGGCAAAGGGGTTTGTTTGACCAAGTGTGTCTCCTTGGGGTGCACCAGTATTGTTTGTAAAGAAGAAGGATGGTACCATGCGGATGTGCATTGATTACCGCCAGTTGAACAATTTTAAAATCAAGAAAAATTACCTGTTACTGTGTATTGATGACTTGTTCGACCAGTTGCAAGGTGCTAGGGTGTTCTCTAAGATTGACTTGAGATCAGGGTACCATCAGTTGAGGATTCAAGACTCAGATGTTTCGAAGACTGCTTTCGGTACCATATATGGCCATTATGAGTTTTTGGTGATTTTCTTTGGCTTGACTAATGTCCTAGCGGTATTTATGGACTTGATGAACATGGTGTTCAGACCTTATATTGATTCCTTTGTCATCGACGATATCTTGATATACTCATGTAGCCTGGAGGAGCACGAGCAGCATTTGAGAGTAGTGCTTCAGACCTTGGGGGAGCGGAAGCTATATGCTTAACTCTCCAAGTGTGAATTTTGGCTAGAGTCAGTGGCATTCTTTGGGCATATTGCGTCAGGAGAGGGTATTAAGGTGTATCACAAGAAGATTGAGGCAGTTTAGAGTTGGCCACGTCCCACTTCACTGACCGATATTAGGAGTTTCCCGGGGTTAGCAGGTTATTATCGATGATTCATGCAGGGATTTTCATCTATTGTATCACCTCTAACTAGATTAACCCAGAAGGGTGCTCCCTTCTGCTGGTCCAACGATTGTGAGGCGAGCTTTCAGAAGCTCAAGACGACTTTGACTACAGCACCGGTTCTTGTTTGCCTTACGATTCAAGAATATATATGGTATATTGCGATGCTTCACGTGTTGTCTTGGGTTGTGTATTGATGCAGGAGGGGCGAGTTATTGCATATGCTTCACATCAGCCGAAGATTCATGAGAAGAATTATCATGTGCATGACCTAGAGTTGGTTGTGATTGTTCATGCTCTTAAGATATGGAGGCATTACCTGTATGGGGTGTCATGTGAGGTTTACACTAATCATCGTAGCTTGCAGCTCTTGTTCAAGCAGAGGGATCTCAACTTGAGGCAGCGTAGATGGCTTGAGCTACTGAAGGACTATGACATAATTCTTTACCATCCGGGCAAGGCAAATAAGGTCGCGGATGCCTTAAGCAAGAAATCAGAGAGTATGGGTTGCTTGGCATTCATTCTGGTAGAAGAGAGGCCACTAGCCTTGGACGGTGCTACAAGGTAGGGCCAAGGAGGTTTCTATTAGCGAGGATAGTGTTCTGCGACTCCAGGGTCGCCTATGTGTTCCTAATGTTGATGGTATGAGTGAGAGGATTCTGGATGAGGCACACAGTTCACGGTATTCCATTCATCCGGGTGCCAAGAGGATGTATCGTGACTTGAGGCAACATTATTGTTGGCGGAGGATGAAGAAAGACATAGTGGAGTATGTGGTTAGATGTTTGGGTTAAGTATGAACACCCGAGGCAAGGATGATAGTGGAGTATGTGGTTAGATGTTTGGGTTAAGTATGAACACCCGAGGCAAGGATGACTACTTCAACGAATGCCTATTCCTGAGTGGAAGTGGGAGGGCATTACTATGGACTTCATAGTTGGATTGCCCCTGACCTTGTGGAAGTTTGATGTTGTGTGGGTCATTGTTGATAGGTTGATCAAGTCGGCACATTTTATTCTGATTGTAACTACTTATACTTCAGAGAGGTTAGCTAAGATTTACATTCGGGAGATATTCCATTTGCACGGTGTGCCTGTCTCCATCATATCAGATCTCAATTCACTTCCCATTTATGGAGAGCTGTTCAGAGTAAGTTGGGGACCCGTGTGGAGCTGAGCACATAATTTCATCCTCAGACCGACGGAAAGTCGGAGCGGACAATTCATATTTTGGAGGACATGCTTAAAGTATGTGTGATTGACTTTAGAGGATAGTGGGATCAGTTCTTGCCTTTGGCCGAGTTTTCTTACAATAATAGTTATCAGTCCAACATCGAGATGGCCCCATTTAAGGCTTTATACTGTCGGCGATGTCATTCTTCTATCGGGTGGTTTGAGCCCGGAGAGGCTAAGTTGTATGGTACAGATTTGGTAAAAGATGCCTTGGAGAAGGTGAAGTTGATTCAGGAAAGACTTCGCACAGCACAATCCAGACAAAAGAGTTACGCGGATCAGAAGGCGCGTGATTTATCATTCATGGTCGATGAGAAGGTTCTCTTGAAAGTCTCGCTGATGAAGGGTGTCATGAGATTCAGGAAAAAGGGCAAACTAAGCCCAAGTTTTATTGGCCCATTTGAAGTATTGAAGCGAGTTGGGGAAGTTGCGTATGAGCTTTCTTTACCTCCCATCTTATCGGGAGTCCACCAAGTTTTTTATGTGTCTATGCTTCGGAGGTATCATGCCGACTGGTCTCATGTGTTAGACTTCAGCACTATTCAGCTAGACAAAAGATTGGGCAACGAGGAGGAGCCAGTTGCCATTATTGATAGGCAGGAGCGCCAGTTGAGATCCAAGAGGGTTTTTGCAGTGAAGGTCTAGTGGAGGGGCCAACTGATCGAGGAGGCAACCTGGGAGTCTGAGGAGGACATGCGGAGCAAATATCCACGCATATTTGGCACTTCAGACATGAATCCAAACACGTTCAAGGACGAACGTTTATGTAAGAGGTGGAGAATGTAACGACCTGGCTGGTTGTTTTGCTTTTTAGAACCCCGTTACCCTAAATAAGACTTCCCGTACTTGGTTTTACTGATTTATGACTTGCGGGAATGGTTGGTTCGGGATTTGGAAGAGTTTGGGTTGAAATCGGAACACTTGGCTCCGTAAGGTTGGCCTAAAAGACTAAGTTTGACTTCGGTCAATGTTTTAAGCAAACAACCTCAGAATCCAGATTTGAGGATTCCAACAGGTTTGTATGATGATTTTGGACTTTGGGGTACGTCTGGATCAGGTTTTGGATGTCCCAGGAGCGTTTTGGTGCCCAATAGTGAAAGTTGATTTCTTAACGATTTTGAAGTTCTTAAATATTTTGTTTGGAGTGGGATTTTGTTTTATGGAGGTCTGAACGGAGTTACAAGACCAGGAATAAATCTGTATTGCCATTTAAGACTTGCACGCATTTGGTGTCAATCCGAGTAGTGTAAGTATGTTTCATCGCATTGGAAGTAAATTGAAGAACTTGAAGTTCATAAGTTTGATTTAATTGGTTTTCGGGGGTGATTCTTGGATTTAGCGTTATTTTGGGTGTTATGAGGGTTCGAACGAGTTCGTTTTATGATTTCAAACTTGTCGGTATCTTCGGGCGGGCCCGAGGGCCCTGAGCGCTAATCGGATTAGGCTTGAGTGAAGTTGGAAAATTTGGAAAGGAGCTGAAGCTCCAGTTATCTATCATAACTGCACCTACAGTTGGTCAGCCGCAGGTGCGAGACCGCAGGAGCGGTCGATGCCTCGCATGAGGCGGCAAGGGGTGGGGGGGAGACCAGGAACTGCAGATGCGTCTACTTATCCGCAGACGCGAAACCGCAGGAGTGGCTCCCAGATTGCAGAAGCGGTCCCAGCCAGCCCAGCCCAACTCCATAGATGCGGACGCTCTCTCGCAGAAGTGAGACCGCAGATGCGGTCCCCTAACCGCATGCACAGAAATCGCTGAAGGCAGTGCCCTTATTTAATACAGGAATGTTTCATTTTTGACACATTTCCTCCATTGTTTGGGAGATTTGGGAGCTTCCAAAGAGAGAACTCCACCTAACATCTTGAGGTAAGTTAATCCTACATATTTTGAGTTTAATACTTGAGTCTTGGGTAGATTAACACACAAAGATTGATGAAAAATCACGGGGTTAGAGCAAAACCTAGGGTTTTGATAAAAATAAGATTTAACCACGTAATTGTTATGGAATAAAGTAGAAACCATATATTCTTCATCCTTAGGATATAGAGAACTTTCTTCAACAAATTTTAGAATCCGGGCACGTGGGCCAGAGGACAGAATTTAGGAAACTTGTATTTAGGGTTGGAAAATTACTTTAATAGTTAGAATACGAACTCTTGAGTTTGTATTGACTAATTTCTACCTCGTTTAATTAGTTTCGGATCGTTCGGCTCCAAATTGAGGGTTTGAGCACATTCTTGATATTGGAAGTACGCTTTGGGGTGAGGTGAGTCTCCTTCTAACCTTGTAAGAGAAAATTGTCCCCATAGGTTGAGTTAATTGATTATGTGCTCCTAATTGTCGGGGCTACGTATGCAACGAAGTGACGAGAGTCCGTGCGTAGCTACTATTATGTTAATTGTCCGGGTAGTTTAGAGCCTGTATCATGCCATATTTGCAAATTTCTATGTCCTTTCATGTTAATAAAATCACTTAGGATATGTTAGGAATTGAGAATAAATATATGTGAACGTATGCACTTACTTGATAACTCATGTGATTTTATCTGACTATGAATGCACCACATGTGTGCTTTCTTGATGATAATTGATATTTGTGGATAGGGCCAATCGCCTCGGTTGAAATAGATTCATTTATGGTTCACGCAATTTGACCCTCTGGCAGTGCACAATTTCTTTTATGTTGGACCGGGCCGTACGACCTCGGCATGACGTGCGCATGATATATTTGTGAATCTTATTCACGACTTACTCTATTAAATGACTTGAAGTGAAATTGTTATAAGACATACTGAAACTGATATACTGATCTCTGTAAACTCTAAGCATTGTTATTATGTCTATGTTATCCATGCTTAGCGAAATCTTAAATCATTATTGGTATTGATCGTAGTGAGTGTCATGTCGACCCCTTGTCACTACTTCTTCGAGGTTATACTGGATACTTACTGGGTATATATTGTTCATGTACTCATAATATGCTTTTGTACTTAATTGTACAGGATCTAAGGAAGGTACATCTAGCTACCAGTCTGGTGCGCATTCTTGATAGGGTTCCGAGATTCCACGGTGACCTGCACCCTTCCTATGCCATTCAATAGCATGATGGAGTCTCTTTGTGCTTTTGGCTGTCTATTCTAGTTCAGACAGTCGGATAGATTTATCCTTTTGTGTATTCTACTAGATTCCCACATACTTGATTTAGATTCAAATGAACAAATATCTGAAACTGTTTTGATAAAGTAAAATGAGAATTCACTAATATGTAGAGATGGCTTGCCTGACAATGATGTTGGGCGCCATTACGACTCGTAATGAATTTGGGTCGTGACAATACTACTGCTAAGGTATGACTTTATCCTTTTGTACATTTGAGTTTAAAACTAACTTGTTACAGATTTTTGATCGAAGCCATCAAAGGCACGCGATCTCGAAGAAACCCTTTTTACACAAAGGTTTAGGGTTTAAAGCATGCATTGCATTTTTTTTTACCTCAGATCGGATTTTGTCCCAAATAGGTTTTACCGGCAAGGTTTTTAACGAGGCAACAATTATATGCTACCTAAGAAGAACTTAACAGTATCCAGGGCTTCTTTTCAATCAACCTCGAATACTGGGGGACATCACCCTCGCAGGTTATATTTCCAAGGAGAATATTTCATGCCTAAGAGGGTCTCGATAGGAAAACTTTATAATGGGACAAACGATCAGATGAAGTGTGTCCATGTAGAATAATTGAGCCCTGACGGCTAAACATGCACGCATATATCAAATTAGGGGTTTGGGAGTTTTGGATTAAAGGATTTGGGTGGTGATTTGGGGGAAGTTGATGATGGATTAGTACTTAGGAGATGGTGGAGAGTATAGAGGATGAATTTAGGGTGGTTTGGTGATGCTCCGCTGTCGTAGGGCGATTTTCGAGCAGCGAAGAAAGACGGAGCCGGCGAGGGAATCCTAGGCCGGCGAGGGTTTCTTGTTCAGAGAGATGGGAGATCAAATGAGAGGGATCTAAGGGGGGGCATTGTCTTTGGACAGTTATATCTAAAATGAATGACTAATTCCCAGCCGTTGCATCCGTGATGATCAATGGCTGATATTAGGAAGGGTGAAACGGGGTCGTTTTGATAAGTGGGGGTTTGGACCGGGTGGACTCAAATTGGGCTTGGGCGGATTTAGAGAAGAAATGGGATTTGGGCCATTGATTTTGGTCTCTTGGGTGGCCCAAATAAAAAAACCAGCCCTTTTCTTTCTTTTTTCTTTAATCTTTAAATAAAACCCCTAACTAAATTAATTAAATTCTAGCTTTGATCCTAAATTAACCTAAATTATAAAATTAAACTAATCATCTATTATAGTAATTATAAAATTAGTTAAACCTAAATTAATGAAGAGAAAATTACTAGTTTAGCATTAAAACCTAAAAATATAAAAATGAATGATACTTTTGTAATTTTTATTTTAATAAAGTAAATAATTAATCAATTAATCCTAAAAATAAGAACACAAAATCTATTATGCAATGCATGATATTTTTGACATTTTGGAGAATTTTTCATGATTTTAACAAAATTAAACGCGCACAAAATTCAAACAATTAATAAAAATCCTATAAAATTAAAAATAATTTGGAAAAAATCTATTTCTTTAATTTCGTTGGAGTATATTTCCGTAGGAAAAAAATCACATGCTCACAGCTGCCCCTCTTTGCTCGCAAACACGAAGAGTTTTCGAGCAAAGATAAAATGAGCAATTTTTGCTCGTCTAGATACTCCCCGGGAAGCATTTTTGGGAAAAAGTCTGACCGAACCTTGCTTCAGAGGTTGCTACATATCCTTGGCTATAAAGAAATCAGGTCAATGTAGTTCTCGAAGTTTTGGTATTTAGGACTACCGAGAAACTGTGATTTCATTGCTGCTGATGCTGTTTTCGCTTGTTGAGCTACTTATTACACCAAAAATGAGAAATGAAAAACTAACTAACTAAGCTTATCAACTACGAGTTACAAGGTTCCTGTCTATAAACCTTCTGAAGCTTGATCTTGAGTCTTGGCTGGTTCTTCTTGTAGATTCTGATCTGAATCTTCATGCTCGTTAGCTGCGAACACTGGTTTATTTTTCTTCAGCTTTTCGGATCAAGGATAGACATAAGCTTGTGACTTTTATCATATCTTGAGTAGTCCACATCTTTTCTCTGTTTCTACACTTAGAGTTTACTTCTTTTCTTATTTTTTTTTTCTTTTATTTGGATCGAGACTTCTTCTTTTGGTTGCCTCAAAACTTGTGCCTTAAGGTAAAAACTCGCTCAGGCACCAAAACAAACAAGCGAACAAAAATTTTTCTGCCCCAATTTTCACTAGAAAAATTTTGTGAGTTATTATAACAAAAATCTAAACTACTTCTTTATTGAAAGCCAAAAAAAATTAAAATAAAATCAAGATTGTGTATCCTTGAGAAAAAAATATTAGGTAATGGAGACCCTACATCTAAAATGAAATCAACTGGGGATTGGAGGCCCTAAGTTGGAAAGATTACCAAGTTAAGCTGGCATCAACTAAGGAATGAGACCCTATGTTGGAAAAGATTACCAAGTTATGCTGGCATGAGTTAGGGAGTGGGACCCTATATTGGAAAAGATTACCAAGTTATGGTGGCATGAGCTAGGGAGTGGGACTATATGTCGGAAAAGATTACCAGGTTATGCAGGAAAAATCATCGGGTTATGCCGGAAAAGTCATCGGGTTATGCCGGAAAAGTCCTCGGGTTATGCCGGGAAAGTCATCGGATTATGCCAGAAAAGTCATCAGGTTATGCCGAAAAAAGTCCTCGGGTTATGCCGGGAAAGTCATCGGGTTATGCCGAAAAAATCCTCGGATTATGCTGGAAAAGTCATCAGGTTATGTCGGAAAATCATCGGGTTATGTCGAAAAAGTCCTCGGGTTATGCTAGGAAAGTCATCGGGTTATGTCGGAAAAGTCCTCGGATTATGCCGAAAAAGTCATCTGGTTATGTCGGAAAATTCATCGGGTTATGCCGGAAATAATTAGGGTGTGGGACCCTATGTTGGAAAAGATTACCAGGTTATGCTGGCATCAGCTAGGGAGTGGGACCCTATGTTGGAAAAGATTACCAGGTTATGTTGGCATCAACTAGGGAGTGAGACCCATTGTTGGAAAAGATTACCAGGTTATCTTGGCATCAGCTAGGGAATAGGACCCTATGTTGCAAAAGACGTAGCTAGGGATTGGAGACCCTATGCTACCATGATTTTGAATTTTTCTTCGTCTTTCTTTTCATTTCACTTTTCATTTTATTTAGGAGAATGAATAAAGAGTTTGAAGGGGACTTCCCTTTTTCGCGTTAACTTTTGCTGCTGGCCCGTTTTAGTCTCTGTGTACTCTGCTTTTATCGCACTTGCTCCTTGTGGAGTTGTTTTGGATTGTTCCTGTTTACCTGTTTTCAAATCAAAGAACATTTTGTCAGTTTGAAACGGTGGTTGGTTTTGTGGCCTTGATTGTTTCAATAACTTGATCTTGGCTAACTCTTTCAATAAATATCTCCATTGCTCGTTGGGTCTCTGGAAATTGGTTTCATTTCTAAACTCGGGGATCTTGATTTTCTTAAACTCCACATGATGATTAACCCGTGTGGGGCTTGGACTTTTTCCATCTTATGTTTTTGCCTTTATGGGCACTTGACTTTGATTTCCTTTATTTTCAAGAGTTATTGACTCTGGAGCATCGACCATTATGGCCAGTCGAGGTCGACTTGATGCACCTGCTGAGGTTAGGTGCTTTCTTGAATTTTAGCTTTTGTCAAACAAAAACCATGTAAAACCAATCTTTCCATATTTTCTTTTTATTAGTTTCGAGGGGAGAAATAGACTGAAAGGGATTCAAAGAAAAGTAAACAAAGGACAAGATAATGAATTTAAACGAGAAGTGTCCCTTTCGGGGAAAGGAAAGAAGGACTTATCTGGAGTGCATACAGACTTCAATAAACATGACATGCTTCTTAGACTGGATTCCCGATCCATGCAAACCATCCAAATCTCATAAACCCATCATAAGCCATACCTCAAATTCGAGTAACCTGGCCAAGACTCTATCAGTACCAATGATTATAAAGGATTCCTTTTTCGATCAATGGTGCTCTTTGCGGGTTTTCACCAACTGACCTCTCTCATTTCTCTTCCTACCGTCGTCTTATAGTGCTCTTTACGAGTTTTCACTAACAAGACTCTCATTTTCATTTTTTCTGCTCACTGTAGCCCTATGGTTCCCATATGGGTTTTCACCAATAGGACTCTCCCATTTTATTTCTCTCGTTTGATTGTATTAGATCCAAATAACCATATCCTCCAATTTTGAACATCTTTACCAATTGATCGGAAGGACTTGAACAAGACTTGGGATAAAAAGAGTGGATTGAATTACAACTTTGGAACCTTTTAGGAGAACTATCACCGAGCATTATTACTTCTACCCCAGTTTCACTTTTGGGGAAATGTAGATTTTTATTTTGGTGTGACTGAACCCCAGAGAGAGGCTACCTACGTATCCTTTCGGAATTAAGTCGAATGTAGTTTAGGAAACTTTGTTATTATTGTTTTTTGTTTACAAAAGTTTCATGTTCCAAAGAGGGTAATCAAAGAAACGTAACTGACTCAAAGGGTTTGCAAAGGGTTAACAGTGTTTGGGGTGGCGAGAATGAAAGTCTTCATCATCCCAATTGGACAATATTAGCACCGCAGAAGGGTTAAACATAATACCTTTTGACCGCGTCCGCATTGACAGCTGTTTCGGGGTCATTTCCTTTGATGTCTCCCAAGTACAATGCGTCGTTCGGCAACAATTTCCTTATAATATACGAACCTTTCCAATTTGGAGCGAATTTTCCTTTAGCTTCCTTACGATGCGGGAGAATGAGTCTCAAGACGAGTTGCCCCACTGCAAAATTCCTTGGGCGAACTTTCTTGTGGTAGGAACGGGCCATTATTTGTTGATACAACTGCCCATGGCAAACTGCGGCCATCCGCTTTTCATCAATCAGGGTTAACTGTTCTAGACGGGTCTTGACCCATTCATTGTCATCAATCTCAGCTTCAACGATGATTTGAAGAGATGGAATTTCAACTTCTATAGGTATTACTACTTCAGTGCCATAAACGAATAGATAGGGTTTTGCCCCAACTGATGTACGCACCATTGTACGATATCCTAACAACGCAAAAGGCAACTTTTCATGCCATTGTCTAGAACTTTGAATCATTTTCCTAAGGATTTTCTTGATTTTTTTGTTTGCCGCCTCAACAACACCATTAGCTTTGGGCCGATAAGGGGTAGAATTTCGATGCGTGATCTTAAATTGTTCGCATACCTCCTTCATCAAATGACTTTTCAAATTTTTTCATACACGCCAAAGCTAACCGCTCACACCTCCTTACCGGAGGATCAGGGCTTCCCCTCCGCACATGTCCGAACCATCTCAATTTCGCTTGCTGCATCTTGTCGTCTATAGAAGCGACACCCACCTTCTCCTGAATATCTTTCTTCCTAATCTTATCCATCCTAGTGTGCCCGCACATCCACCTCAACATCCTCATTTCTGCTACTTTCATCTTCTGGATATGAGAGTTCTTAACCGGCCGACACTATGCCCCATACAACATGGCCGGTCTAACCACCACTCTATAAAACTTAACTTTGTCTGTAATGATAGTTTAAGGGATACCACAAAGATAGATAATGTTGGACTGCACGTAGTCCACCACTGCTTTCTTAGTGACGGCTTTGAGAGTGACTTCCTCACAACTAAGATGAATATGTGCCCATTTGAAGCTTTTGGCTCGATTGGCCCAATAACATCCATACCTAAGCCACGAATAGCCACGGTGCTGACATATGATGCAATTATAAAGGGGGTGCATGAATCAGGTCACCGTGTACCTGACACGGATGACACATTCAGACAAAACTAAAGTAATCATTTTCCATAGTCGTCCAGCAATAACCTGCCCGAAGGATTTTCTTTGCAAGGACATATCCATTCATATGGGGCCCGCACACTGCCGCGTTCACTTCATTCATGATTCTTCCGACCTCTTGGGCATCTACGCATCTTAAAAGGTTCAGATCTGGAGGTCTTTTGTACAAGACTTCTCCGCTCAAGAAGAAACTACTGGCGAGCCTTCTAATGGTTCTCTTTTGGTCTCCACCAGCTTGTTCGAGATATTCCTTTATTTTCAAGAATCTTTTGATATCATGATACCATGGCTGAACATCTGGTTCCATCTCAATTTTGTTGCAATAACCATGTCTTTCTCAAATTTGTATTTCCAGTAGGTCAATGTAGACATTGCCTGGGTACGGCAGCATCGAGGCCAAAGTAGCCAATGCATCAGCTAACTCATTGTGAAATCGAGTAATGTATCTGAACTCAACGTATTTAAACAACTTTCTAAGATCTTCCGCATGTTGCCTGTATGGGATAAGCTTGATATCTTGGGTTTCCCATTCACCTTGAGCTTGTCGGATAATCAAGTCAGAATCTCCCATGATTAACAATTCTTCCACATCCAGGTCAACTGCCATGTTCATGCCCATAATGGAGGCTTCATACTTGGCAGTGTTGTTCATATAGAAAAACAAAAGTCGGGCTGTGGCCGGGTTGTGTTGACCAGTGGGCAACATCAAAATTGCCCCAATCTTGACACCTTTTGCATTCATAGCTCCATCGAAGAACATTTCCAAGCATTTGTGTCTTTTGGAATTACCTCAACTGAATTTACCTCCTCATTCAGAAAGTAAGTACTTAGAGGCTGATATTTATCATCAACCGGATTCTCAGCTAGGTGATCCACCAAATCTTGATCTTTCATTGCCGTGCGGGTGACATAGACTATGTCAAACTCAGTGAATAGGGTTTTCCATTTTGCTAACCTCCCTATAGGCATCGGCTTTTAGAATATGTACTTCAAGGGTCTAGCCTTGTAATGAGATAGGTGTTATATTCCAACAAGTAATGCCTAAGCTTCTGAGCAACCCAAGTTAGGGCGCAACACTTTCTTTCCAACAAAGTGTACTTCGCTTCATAACTAGTGAACTTCTTGCTCAAATAATATATGGCTTCTTCTTTCTTCCCGGTCACATCATGTTGCCCGAGAACACATCCAAAAGAATCCTCCAACACTGTCAAATACAAGAACAAAGGCTTTCCAGGCTCTGGTGGGACCAATACAGGCGGATTCGATAGATATTTTTTGATTTTGTAGAAAGCTTCTTGACATTCATCCGTTCATCTAATCGCCGCATCTTTCTTCAATAGCTTAAATATGGGCTCACATGTGGTAGTCAAGTGAGCAATGAATCTGCTAATATAATTCAACCTTCCCAGAAGACTCATAACTTCTTTCTTGGTTCTCGGAGGGGGAAAATCTTAAATAGACTTTATTTTTTTGGATCTAGCTCAATGCCCCTCCGACTGACTATAAACCCCAAAAAAATTTCCCAGATGGAACTCCGAATGCACATTTAGCTGGATTTAACTTCAAGTCATACTTACACAAATGCTCAAAGAACTTTCTCAGATCCTGCCCATGGTTGTCCTGCATTCTAGATTTAATGATCCCATCATCCACATATACCTCAATTTCCTGGTGTATCATGTCGTGAAAGATGGCAGTCATAGCTCTCATGTAAGTCCCCGCATTCTTTAAAACAAACGGCATGACCCAGTAATAGTAAGTACCCTAAGGTGTGGTGAAAGTCATCTTTTATGAATCTTCTTCACCCATCAGAACCTGATGATACCCAGCATAACAATCCATAAACAACTGTATCTCATGTTTGGCACAATTATCAACAAGGATGTGGATGTTTGATAATGGAAAGGTGTCCTTGGGGATTGCCTTGTTCAAATTCTGATAATCAACACACACTCGGGATTTCCCATATTTCTTTGGCACTGGGACTATATTAGCCAACCATGTGGTGTATCGGACCACTCGTATCACACCGGCTTTCAACTGTTTGGTGACTTCTTCTTTGATCTTGTCACTGATGTCTGTTTTAAACTTTCTCTATTTTGTTGGACAGGGGATAACCGGGGTAAGTTGGCAATTTGTCCACCACTAAATCAACACTCAGTCCTGGCATATCATCATAGGACCAGACAAACACATCTTTAAATTCGAATAAAATTTGAATAAATGCATCCCCAGTTCTTTCATCTGTGTAAATGCTTATCATGGTTTTGTGGACCTCTTCCGAACTACCCAAATTAACTGGCTCAGTTTCATTTAAGTTTGGCTTAGGCCTATTCTCAAATTGTTCTAGTTCTCGGTTTATTTTCTCTAAAACCTCATTTTCATCATATTCTGGTGCTTGATTCATTATTTCACAGTGAGACAACATGTTAGGATCTCGGCATGAAGTCCGCAAGCATGTCATGATATTTAAGTCCGCATTATTAGAACTAAAAAGAGAGATAAGAAAAATAACAAAAAATTAGAAAGAATAAAGAAAGAGATTCATAGACGATAAAATATTGATTTTATTTTATTGAATTTGAAAATATGATGATTTACATTGGAATTTAAAAGACAATAAACTAAAAACATTCGAGTTACACCTTGAAATAACTCGGAATATAGAAAAAATTGCAAGACTGAACTATCGGGATTCCCTCCTGATTGGGAATGGATTAGCCTTCAAATTTTGAAGCTTGGCATTCGGCCCCACATATTGCACCTCAGCAGTGCTTGAGCTTTCACCCAGCTGGACCATATGAGCCTCATATAATATTTGCCTCATCGCTCCACAAATTTCCTCAATTTCTTCCGCTGTGAAGGCCTCATCTTCTTCCTCTACGTATCTTGGCTTAACAAACGTTTTGAAGAGATGTGGGACCGGCTGAGGCAGGACCCGCCCATTGTTCTTACGTTCATTAGCCCATGTTACGTCAGCTTCTGTGGCTTGGAAACCCACACCGAAGAATTTCTCACTGGCAGTTAGAGTGATAGGCTCTGTGAAGCCTTGCCCTTTCCCAGGTTTGTACCCGTGCTTAATCATTTCTGTGGTGACCATGATTGATGAGTTTGACAAGAAGGTTTGAGGACACGAGGTTCCATCCTCACACTGGTCCATGACCATGACCTCAAAAGCTTGGTAGACTATGTGCTCACTACCTTTTTTAGCCTCCAGACAAGGAACTAACGAGTCCCTATAGATTGATTGCTCATCTTCTCCATGGACCATGATTTCTTGGTCTTCGTGTTCAAACTTAACCATTTGATGGAGAGTAGAAGGTACGGCTCCTGCAGCATGGATCCAAGGCCTTCTGAGTAGAAAATTGTAGGAGGTGCCCATGTCCAAAACCTGAAATTTTACTTCAAAATCCATAGGGCTAATGGTTAGGATCAAATCAATCTCTCCTCTCGTGTCCTTCTTGGCGCAGTCAAAAGCACGTACATAAACATTGTTGGGTTTAATCCTTTTAGTCCCAATTTCCATTCTTTGTAAGGCCGAGAGGGTAAAATATCAACCCCAGATCCGCTATCCAACATAACTCTTTTCACATAGTATCCTTTACATTTAACGGTCAAATGAAGAGCTTTGACGTAGGCTTCCCCTTTCGGAGGCAAATCATTTTGGCTGAATGAGATCCGGTTGAATTCAAAAAATCATTCCGCCATTCTCTCCAATTTTTTAACCGTGGTCTCGACCGGAACATATACCTCATTAAGCGTCTTTAACAGCACCTTCTGATACTCATTCGAGCTTATCAACAGGGTCAAGAGTGAAACCTGAGAGGGATACTTCCTGAGTTGATCAATCACAGCGTAGTCTAAGGTTTTCTTCTTTCGAAACCATTCATTTTCCTCTTCAGCACTGACTAGCTTTTTAAGCGGAAAAACTTCTGTTTGGTCTTGTTCAATTCTTCCAATTTCCCAGACGGGTTTGTTTCATTCACTTCCCCCATGATTTCTTTTCCTTTGTACGTCACCACTGCTTTGTCGTAGTTCCAGGGGATGGCAGTGGGGTCATTCATGGGATTCTGTAGTGCGTAGCTGATAATCACGGGCTCAATTAGCCTGGGTGAAATTACCAGCTCTCGCGCCACATAAGTCCCCTTTTGTACGTACATATTTGGTGCCTTAAGCATAACCTTTTTTTGCTCAAACCTTTTGGGGGACTCAACTCGAACCGTTCCTTTCTGGGAGCCCTGAGAACATAGAGAACAGTATCTTTAGGAGGTACTGCCCCGGTCTTGGCTTCCATAGCCTTTTCTATGCTTTGAGAAGTGGAGTTGCTTTCTTCTCATCCTTAGCTTGCTTTGCTTCCACTTTGGGCTTCTTTTCAACATAGGCAAGAGCAATGATAACTTTCAAAGTTGGGTCGAACTCCTTGTCCTCACAAATTATCACAATAACTAGCCCGTTGTTGTGAGCTGGCAATGGGTTATTGGTTACAATGGGGACCTCCTAATACCTCAACACCACCCATTTTTATTCTATCAGGTTCTCGACCACTCTTTTAAGGGTCCAACAATCTTCATTGTCATGCCCTTCTACCCCAGAACGATAAGCACATCGGGTACCGGGTCGGTAGGAGGGTGACTCTGGGTTTTGTCTGTTTGGAGGTACGGGATGCAACAAACCCATTTGGACCAACTTTGGGAAGAGGCTGGAATATGATTCACCGATGGGTGTGAAGTTGGTTTTTTCGGGTGATTCACGAGCACAGGCATTATATGGAAAATTATTCTATGGTGGACAGGGATTATATGGAGCTTGGTAAGGAGGGTTATTTTTGGGAGGTGGAGCTCGGTTCTGGTTATACTGTTGTTGCGAACGAGCATATGGTTGGGCATTTATTACTGCATAAGGCTGAGGATTCATGGCATATGCCGCATCTTAGTAAGGGTAGTAATATTGCGGTGTGCTTGAAGAGGAACCAAAGTAACCTCGGGGTTGAGGAGGTTTCTCAGACTTGAGGCCATCATTACCACTTTATCTTTCTTTTTCTGGTTTACTGTAGCCCCCGACCTGGTCTGGATTGCGTGAGAGGTGGCTCTTATAGCTGACTGGCTCAGGATACTGCCCATTTTCAAATCATTCTCCACTATTTCCCCAATCTTTATGGCTTCTGCAAACGGCTTGCCCATAGCGGACATCATGTTTTGGAAATAACCAGCCTCTTGGGCTTTCAAGAAGACACTAACCATCTCGGTCTCATCCATTGGGGGTTTTACCCTGGCCTCTTGCTCGCACCATTTGATAGTGTATTCTTGGAAGCTTTCTGAGGACTTCTTTTTGAGATTGGACAAAGAGTTTCTATCTGGAGCAATGTCCATATTGTACTGGAATTTTCTAACAAAGTCTCGGGCTATGTCATCCCATATGTACCAGTGGGAGATATCCTGGCCCATATATCATTCTGATGCGATTCCAGTTAAACTCACTCCGAAGTAAGCCATAAAAAATTCTTACTTTTTGCCCGCCCCTCTTAACTGATTATAGTATGTTTTCAAATGGGCAATCAGGTCTCCATGCCCCTCATACTTGTCAAATTTTGGTGTTTTAAAATCGATGGGTAGATGAACACGAGGAAATATGCACAGGTCGGAATAGGAAACACTCTTCTGGCCACTCAGGCCCTGTATGTTTTTGAGACTCTATTCGATGCTCTTCATTTTTCGAGTTATCTCTTCTTGCTCGGGGTTTTTTCACAGTTTTCTCCTGTTCCATGGCAGATTCATACCGAGGGTGTTAAGGGTAGGAGTTTGAGGTGACATCAGTCGTATCCTATTAAAATGGTGGTATTTGGAAAGTAAAGGAGGACGGGTCAAAATCTGGCCTGGGTACTGTTGGCTGTGATGTATCAGAGCTTGGTGGTGCGGTGAATATGTTAGAAGATACTCCCAAAAAAAGTGCCTGGGGGCGAACCTCAAAAGACGTTCCGGTCAAATGGGTTGACATAGTGGGATATCCGAATAGGGTGGCCGGGTAGTTTATAGAGACATTGGAGGCTCCACTTGTTCTGGGAATCAGCTCGGGAAAATAGGGTATTGCGCTGAGCGGCTCCCTAGCGTTAGACCAAGCGTCCAACATTTCCAATATGCGGAGGCGCAGTATCCTATTCTCTTCAGCAGCTGCTGACTCTAACATTGGGATAACCGTCATTGGGCTGTCCTCTGAGGGGTTAATGATTGGCAGGTGACCTTCATATGTCATTTTAACACTTCCTTTAGATCTCGTGAAGTAAGGGTGCGAAGCCAAGTTGCCACAAAACCAACCACCTAAAAATAGAACACGTTCTCAATAGCATACACAACAAACCGGTTAGTTTAAGACATTTAACACATAGGGAATCGCACATTGGGGGATTGCAATGCACCTAGACAGTTAAATGTTTTTCTACATGCTTTGCAATGGTTGCGTGTCTCATCTTGGCTTTTGTTACCTTGAGGATCTTTGAATCTTTTTCTTTTCTTTATGCTTTTCATTATTTCCTCTCTTTTCTTTGTGCTCTCTCTTTTGAATTGTTTTCTCTCTTTTCTTGTGCGCTCTTTACATCATTTTCTCTCTTATTCGAGTTATTTACAACTGTGACGGGATCCAATTGTGGCGCCGTGCAAATTAGATCATTACGTAGTTTAGGGGATAAATGCGGAATAAAAGAAAGAGACATTTTTTTTGGGTTTTTCAAATTTTCATTAAAAACAAAAACTTCTAATTTTTCTCTGTTACAACAACTCCATCATACATACTTAAGAACTAAAAAACTAAAATAGACTCAAAACAAACTCTAAAAGGAAACTGAAATACAGACTCAAAAAGAAAAATCAAGAGTACATAAGTGCCTCCAATACTACTCCAGGGGCCCACGGGACATTAGTCGATCTCGACTTCGGCCTACGTGCAAGATATCCTTGGAGGTGACCCAGGTCGTCCATTATCTAGCGAAAAAAAGTCATCACTGTGTCGAAGAAAGTAGATCTAGTCATATCCTCGCACTCATGGCATTTCATGACGATATAGTCAGCAATTCCTCTAATCATTTCTCTAATGATGCCTTTCTCTTGGAGCGTGCATCCAATTTGTTGTGATCTAGCTTCCAGAACTTGGGTGTCATTATGGCTTTTCTCCTACAACTGCTGCATGTCCTCTTCCAATCGAGACATCAATGCATAACAATGTTCCCTCTCTGCCTTGAAGTTCTTTTTCTGTTTAGCCATTTCATTCTCAAGGGTAGTTAGCTTTTTCTTTTCTCTATCATATATTTCTTTTAATTGCTGAACAAACTCTGCCCGTCCCTCTGCGTTCTTCGCCAACTTTTCCCAGGCTCTTGCCAATCTACCTTCAGACTTATCCAAATCAGTCACATACTCACATACTTTCCTCCTGAGACCGTTTATGAGTTTTCATCTACTCTGCTTCTTACTTGGTTTTCAGCATCTATTTTCATTCTTTGAATCTGGGCTCGCAGGACTTCATTTTCTCGGGCTAATTTCTTCTTCTCTCCTTCATCAGCAGCGGCATACACACTACTATCAAATATAAGATCTCTGATTTTTCCCTTCTAACTTTCTTATGGTAGTTCTGTATCCTTTCTCCTTAGCTAACCAGTTCCATTTCTCTTGTGCTTCATTGGTAAATATTGCACATGGGGCCTTGTGGCGGGTTGTTCTAGCTCTTGATGGACTTGGGATCTTTTACCATACCAAGCTATATAGCTAGGCTCTAATTTACCTCTACACTGATCCCGTACTCGAGTTTGTGGCTCCAGAAACCTATATTGATGCCAAATCTGGTGAACCTTTTTCTTCCGAGAATGCAGCCTTCGGACATAGTTCGATGACTTGTCGACTCAAATCTTCATCGTATGGGACAGTTTGGTACCTACCTATCTGGCAGAGAACCCTGTGTGGAGCATACAACTGAATACTCCAAAGACCCATTAACAAAAGAAAGTATACTCCGGCCGACATATAAATGACTTTATTGACCGGGAGCCAACCGAATGTCCACTCAATTTTGCTTGCAGTTAAAGAACTCAAATGGGCAAACCATGCCTCTGTACCTTCTAGAAACTCAAGACCATCCACCCGGTTTTCATGTTCTTTAATGCAGTTAAGACCAGTCAGACCATGGTTCATGTACCCTGGACGATGGCAAACATGTTCTTCCATCCAGATTTGTAAAAGCAAGTTGCAACCTTCAAAAAACTTTCCCCTAGCTCGACAAACAGTTAAAGCTCGGTAAATTTTTTCCAGGATCATTGATATAATAGTGCCATTAGCCTTTTTGATAATGAAGACAGCCATTCCTATGAGCCCTAACTCTATATGTCCATCACTCCTCGGGCAGATTAGAGTGCCTAAGAATACCACTATGAAGGCCAATCCCCGGCGTGCTTCCCATTTGCCTTTGTTCCCTTGATGACTTAAACCAGTATCCGGAGCCTCAAAACTATGGGATTCCCCATAATGGTGGTACAGGAAGTAGAAAGTGCAAAATCATTCAGCCAAATTTCCATCGTTAACTTCCCGACTAATACTTAGAAGATCTAGAAATTTGTAAGGGGTTACAGCCCTTGGTTCCACTGGGTATCGGCTCCTGAGATTCCTTTTAAGGCCGACATAGCCTACTATCTCCTCAAGTGTAGGGGTTAACTCAAAATTAGAGAAATGGAACACATTGTGCGCGCGGGTCCCAAAACAGTATCAAAGCTTCAATTATGTCCACTGTTGGTTTAATCTTCAAGAGACCTGTGAGCCAGCCTAAAGCTTTTACTGCAACACCTCTATTTCCTCCCCCAGGACATTCCACCACATATGGAGTTCTATCGAGATTTTCTCTACAACTTTGAAAGGTACATTTTCAATAGTACTCATCCTGCACATTTGTTTAAAGTGATCAGTTAAAAAAACCATAATTTATTTTGACCCAAAAGGAAGATTATTATTTTTGCAAAATTGTACTCAAACAACTTGATCAAAAGAAAATACCTTTGCAAATACGGCCTTTCAACACTTTAGGAAAGAAGATTTTAAGGTTTTGTTTGCTAATTGGCTAAAATTTTGAAAAAGACCATAGGTGGCTATTCTTGCAAAAACAGTCTTCCGGTGCCCTGTCAGGACATTTTTGGCTATTTAGACAAAAACGGCATCTCCTAACTTTATTTATCACAAAGATGACAACATTTCATATTTTGGGTTATTTTTGCAAAGAAAGGGCTTGACTTGATGAGGGTTGCCTACGTATCCCACATCCAGTGAAATCAAACCTGCGTAGTTCGGGTAGTTTTGATGCAACAGAAAAACATGAAATGTTTTGAAACAAATTTCCTTTCTTTTCTTTTTCTTTTTCTTTTTCTTTCTCTTCTCTTTTTTTAAAAAAAATCGACAGAGTTTAGGTATATTTCAGACACCAGATTTTTCCAAAGGCGGGTAATTCTTTTTCTCATACCTCAATTTGATTTTTTTCAATTTTTTCTCCCTTATTCTAAAAGTCGGTCAGCATGAAATTCGAAGCAAATAAGTGTACGAGTAGCAAGTAAAATGCATCATGATGGTCTTTTGATTTCGGGTGCACCTGTCCTAGACGGACCCAACCCCTGTGTTGAGTCCCCAAAGTCAAATGCATGTGATGCAAACAAGCGTTCCTACTAAGGATCCAGCATGAGGATATGTTATTCTAGGTTTAAATATCTGGGTGTGTTTGTTCTAGACCTGGCTTACCCGAGCAGACAGCTCGAGCCGAGGGGGGCAGCGTACCGCGAATACAGAAGCTTCACCGACTTTATAACTTGTCCGAACCTCATTCTAAAATTGGGATATGACTCTAACAGAAAAGAAGTCACACAAAGTGCACACTTCCAGATAATTTTGAAGACTTGGAGAGAAGAGGGTTTTGTAACAATTTATATACAGTTCAAACAATATCAAAGCAGTAAAATTTGGCATTTAGCACATTAGGCTCAAACATGTAAAAATCAGATAATAAATAAAGCCAAGTATAACAGTTATTCTAAGCTCAAATTCTTGAACCCTAAATAAAAAGTTCTAGGTTATTGTTTCCAGCAGAGTCGCCAGAGCTGTCACACCTTCTTTTTACCACTCGAAGGGGATATAAGGGAGTTTTTTCAATTAAAGTAACATTAATCGAAATGAGATTATTTTATTTATTTTTTAGAGTCGCCACTTGGAATAGTTTGTTTGGTGTCCCAAGTCACCGATTTATTTTAAATCCCAAATTGAGGAGAATTTTGACTTTATTTAAAGTCTGAGAAATCAGAAAAACTAAATAAGGAATTCTGTTAACCCGGGAGAAGGTGTTAGGCATTCTCGGGTTTTGTGGTTCTAGCAAGGTCGCTTAACTATTAATATTGGCCTAATTATCTGATTAATACATGTTTTAAACCTATTGTGCATTTTAAACTTTATAACCGCTTTTTCAGGATTTATGGAATTATTTTTCGAACAAGTTACGATTGTCGTACACTTCCTGTTTTGGAACATACCGCAAACCAATGCACCCGTGATTCGCGATATGTTTATATTATTATTGTTCGAAGTTGTTAGGATCGGGTAATATAAAATGCACACCCAAATTTGAGAATTATGTATTACAACTACGCCATGAGAACCGTACCCGTAGTCGCGATACTTAATTAATCGTGCCTAAAGCAAATCTACGAATGTTCATGGTTTGAATGATTTTTCTAAGGCTAGTCTGGGATCATTGTGAAATTTTTGCATATGGATGAATGTTGTAGCATGGGTGTCACACCTACTTTTTCCTACATCCGGAAGGGGTATAAAGGAGTTTTTTTTATTTTAAGTGACAATCGAAATGGGATTATTTTATTTAAAATTCAGAGCCGCCACTTGGGATAATTTATGGTGTCCCAAGTTACCGATTTAAATCCCCAATCGGGGAAAAGATTGACTCTGTTTCACAGTCCGCAAAACACAGAAATCCGGGTAAGGAATTATGTTAACCCGAGAGAAGGTGTTAGGCATTCCCGAGTTTTGTAGTTTTTGCACAGTCGCTTAACTATTATTATTGGCCTATTCATTTTTTATTTTAAAACATCTTTGAAACCTATATGCATTTTATTCTTTTTAAACTGTTTTTAATAATCCAATTGTTATACAACTAATTACTTTATTACACGTTTGTGAATGATGTCACGGAAACTGTACCCATAATTCGTATCGTGTTTATTTTTATTAAAAAGATTAAGTTATGGCCGGGTCACATAAATGTACCCACGGATTTTAGAAATTAGGTGTCACGGTCACATCACGGGAACCACACCCGTAGCTATGACAATTATTTAATTAACGTACCTAAAACAAACTACAAAAATTGAAGGTATTTTCTATACTAATTTTATATTTATATGAGGACCATGTGATATGGTTTTTATTTGTATATGGCACACCTCAAATAATTTTAAAAGAAAAGATTCGTATATTTTTTTTTTGAAGGCAAACTAAAGATGCTCTTACTTTAATCTAATTTAAATTTAGGTATCACAACCACGTCACGGGAACCGTACCCCTAGTTGTAATAATTCAATTACGCGCCTAAAGCAAACTACAAAGTTTATTTTTTCTTTTATATCTAGGTTATAAAATTAATGAGGGCCATAAGTGATTTAATTACTATAGCACACCTCGCTCTAAAATAATTACATTCAGTTAGGAAATTGTAAGGCTCTTGATGAATCCACTCAAAATTTATCTAACTCGAAATTTAATCTAAGGCCCTAATTACATCCACGCATCGAGGTAATTAAATAATTTGATTGCTCGATAGAGAATGAGTCAGCTGCAGACCAACTGGGACTCACAAGTCATGCATTGGACTGGGCTCGAAATTGAGCCCACCTCTTAGAATGAGAGCCAACTAAACACAACAATGATATCAATCCCAATATAGATCCAGCAGGACGTTGGGCTTCAGTTACCAAACCAGTCCATTAATCATAAAGTGCAACAAAAAGAAGAAGAGATGGGATGAATAATTAGGCTGGGCGTTGAGCCCAAACACGGCAAAACAACATAGAGGCAAATTATGGAAAGTCAATAGTACCTAAATCATTATACAACTCATTTGGAGTGCCAGTAGGTTTAAACATCAAATAAACTAACTGAAGCATTCACCTCTGACACTTACGACTTCTTTATATACATTACATTAATTTACATGTAGGCTCAGTATCGTTTTAACAAAACTTTGAATAGTTAAAGAACAAAATAACTAGTAAATGGAGATCAATAATCCTTGTCCTATGAAATAACAAACAGAATTACTCTACACCACTAAAACCAAATCTACATTTAGATTGTAATCCTCCATAAGCTGCCAGTTGTTCCCATCTAGGAGTAATATCAATTTCAGCCTCTAACTCTCATGGATCTGATCATATTGAGATCAGATCCAACAAGAGCCATGCTCCACACATATTGACCCCTGGTCAATACTCACAACTCAAATAATAAAACAAAATATTAGACATGAATGGCCCAAATAAACAGTTTACCTAGAGCTCAAGCCCAACAGATATCAATTAATGTATTTGAAGTACAAGAAAAGCATGTTTTCAAAGATATAAAACAAGAATCAATATAGATATACACTCTATCATTCAAGCAACACTTCTAGCATTCATGTGAGGTCAAGATTACAAAGATTTTCGTATAAGGCAATGATGTGTACCTTAGTGCCTGAAATTCTGCTCCAAAATATCAAATAAAACATAACTACTTCGACAAATAGAGAGCAAGGCAGCAAATAGTCAGCAAATAGCTTCAGCCTCAAGTCACAAGAACTCCAAAACCCAGAAATACCAACAAGATTGTTCAGTTTTTTCTTTCTTTTATTTTCTTTAAACTAGAAAAGAGAAAAGCTTCCTATTTGAGAGATTTTTTTGAAAGATTTTCAGGTCTGTGTTCCGTGTGTAAAGAGTGAGGGGAAGGCCTTATTTATACAATAGAAATTTGTTGTGTGCCTTCCAAGTCAAGGAAGTAGGTTTTTTCAAAAATACCCCTCATAGGGCATCTTGTAAAACTGATTTATGTACAGTTGTCCCTTTCCTTTAAGATATTTCCATTTTTAGCCTCTTAACCTAATAATTTTGGGCAGCTGTCCATTTTAAGAAGCTTTCCAATCAGTTACTAAAGATTCTCTCAGGTTAACAATTCCCAAATTACCCCCTTAAGTTCCTAGTTATTCAATAGTCACCCTAAAAGGCTTAGGCATTTACAAACCAAGGCAAACACTTCTATAACAAAATCCATAGACAAACAGAATCAAGTTGCATCAATTTCTAAAATGAAATGAAATCAGAAACAACCAACAATTCAGCAATTGAAACTGATATTCAGGAAGAAACAACCAATGAATGACCTATTTCAGCCTTTGAAGCAATTAAATCAACCAATGAACAGGAAATCAAATGATATTAACATGCTGATTTCAATTTCATTTAACACCAAAATAAACCCAAATTGAAGAAAAAAAAAAACTGGAATCCTAATGACCTGATGGCAAACTCAACATTACCCCAATACTAACTGACTATAATTAAAGATTAAGCACAAAAACTGACTAACAAACTTAAAATCAGAAACCTAAATCATGCAATTAAACAAAACAAAGCTCATAAAGAAAGAACCCAAAGCAAGAAGCGGAAAAGATCAGAGGAAAACCAATAAGACAAAGTAAAAGAGAATTACCCTTGTTCGCTTCAAATGGAACCTTTTATGAACTTGAACGGCCTCCTTAAAGAAAGAAGTGAACCTTTAACTATAATTAATCGATTGTCCTTAATAAGGAACTATAAATTAATGACGTCTTGGGGTTCACTTGACCACGTACTGACCAAGAAAGGAAAAGGAGGAAAACCTAGGGCTTTTCCAGAACCCCTTATTCAAAATTAATGGACCTTGGACTGATTTAGGAGGAAACAAAGGCATATTTTGGGAGAGGAAGGGTGAGGGATTGCATGGTGTGAGTTTGGGGTTGTTTGGGCGAGTTAGGTTTTTGGGATTCTGAGTTTAGATCCAAAATTCGAGAGATTTGAGGGTGATTTGGGGAAAAAGATTAGGAGATTCAGAAATAGGAAGATGAGGAGATCCTATGGTGTTAATTTGGAGGGGATTGGAGTGGTCTGGGGTGCCGTCGCCAGCTGGAGACGGTGAGGGTTCTTAGGTCAGCGGTATCTA
>MU747250.1:107379-149183 GCA_026770625.1 Nicotiana glauca | reverse complement strand
CATTGATCTAGCGGTTGGGATGGGGGGGGGGGGAGGTGGCCAAAACGGGGTCGTTTTATTTAAAGGGGAGGGTTCGAATCGGGTTAGGGACTGGGTTTGGGCCTCGTTGGACGGGTGGAGGGGGAATTTGTTTGGGCTTTAGTAATTTGGCCCTAACAACTTTTTTCTGATTCTTTTTTCTTTTCAATTGTTTTCTCTTTTTTTATTTTCCTTTTAATTAATTAAACCTAAATTAATCTAAGTTGTAAATTAAACTAAATATATACTATAATATTTACAAAAATTAACTACTCCTAAATTAAATAGGAAATTACCAATTCAAAACTAAAAGGCTAAAAATACAAAAGTAAACCAATTTTTGTGATTTTTATTTTTTAATAAATAAACTAATTTACTAATTAATCTTAAAAATATAAAAATAAATTTGAAATGCAATGCATGGTATTTTTTACATTTTCATGATTTTTAACAGAAATAAACATGCACAGAAATGCAAATAATTAGCACAAATTCTCACAAAATCCTATAAAATTGCAAATAAAGGAAAAATTTTATTTTCTTGAATTTTATAGGAGTAATTCATATAGGGCAAAAATCACGTACTCACAGCTGCCCCTCTTTACTCAGAAACGCGAAGAGTTTTCGTGCAAAGATAAAGTGAGTGGATACGAGCGATTTTTTCCTGTTTGAATACTCTGTGGGAAGCATTTTTGAAATATTTAACCACACCCTGCTTCCGAGGTTGCCGACATATCCTTGGCTATAAAGGAATCAGGTCAGTGTAGTTCGGAAAGTTTTGGTAGCTAGGACTACCAGAAAGCTGTGATTTCAGTGTTGCTACTGCTACTACTGCTTGATGAACTCCTTATTACACCAAGATAAAATCAAAGAAGCTATACTAAACTATGATCTATGAATTACAAGAATCCTATCTATATTTTCAAACTTGATCTCGCAGTTTCTACTCCCTGCTGACTTGTACTTTCCAGGTGAGCCTCCTTTGTTTCTGATTTGAATTGCATTCTGAAGTGAATTCCTTTATTCTTCAGGTGGCGCCTGATTGCCGGAACTTGAACTGTAATCCTGTGTTCTTTAGGTGGGCACCTAATTGCTAAAACTTGAATTGTATCCCCTTTGTTACCCTAAATTGTTTTACCTTGAAACATGTGTTGTCTTCCTTTAAGACTTGAACTGCTTTCCTTGTTCTCTAGGTAGGTGTCTGACTGCCAAACTTTGAACGGTATTCCCTTGCTCCCCAGGTGGGCACCTGATTGCCTAGACTTCAACTGTATTCCTTTGCTCTCCAGGTGAGTGCCTGATTGCCAAAACTTCAACTGTATTCCCTTCATCTGCAGGTTGGCGCCTGATTGCCAAAACTTTAACTGTATTCCCTTGCTCTCCAGGTGGGTGCCTGATTACCAAAACTTAAACTGTATTCCCTTGCTCTCCAAGTGGTCAGCTGATTGCCAAAACTTCAACTGTATTCCTTCGAAACTTGACCTGCTTCTCCTTGTTCTCCAGGTGGGTGCCTGATTTCCAACACTTGAAATGTTTTTCCTTGCGACTTGAATTGCTTCTCTTTGTTCTCCAGGTGGGTGCCTATTTTCCAACACTTACACTGCTTTTCCCTCGAAACTTGACTTGTTTTCCCTTGTTCTCCAGGTGGGCTCCTGATTGCTAAACTTGAATCGTCTTCCTTTGAACATTGTTGCTTTCCCTTTGTTCTCTAGGTGGGCGCCTGATTACCAAAATTTGAATTATATTCCTTCCCTCTGAAACTTGAATTGTTGTTGTCCAGGTGGGTTCCTGATTTCTAAACTTGAACCGTCTTCCTTTGAACATTGCTGCTTTCCCTTTGTTCTTCAGTGGGTGCCTGATTGCCAACATTTGAATTGTCTTCCTTTTCTCTGAAACTTGAATTGTTTACCAGGTGGGCGCCTAATTGCTGAACTTGAACCGTCTTCTTTTGAACATTGCTACTTTCCCTTTGTTCTCCAAGTAGGTGCTTGATTACCAACATTTGAATTGTATTCCTTCCTCTAAAACTTGAATTGTTTTCCCTTTATTTTCTAGGTGGGAACCTGACTGTTAAACTCGACCCTCTTTTTTTTAAAACTGCTTTGTCTTGACCCATTTTCGCTTACAGGTTATGATGGCGCCCGACACCGTTGTCAGGCCAGCCGAATGCGGAATTTGTGATTCAAGTTCTCATTTTACCTTTACCAAGAACAATAATAATAGTTTTTTTTTCAAGTTTAAAGTCAAGACCAGTAAAGATCGATAATGTAACCAGAATAGTTATACAATCCCAAAACAAATGTCTACTATGTGTGCCAAGACCTGGTATCACAAGTACGGGCATCTAGTAGAATATACAACGCCATCCCCATCCTACTGTCTGAAATAAGGAATGACAACATAAAAAATACAAAGAAGTCTCCATCCGGCTGCTGAGCGGCGTAGGCGTAGGAGGGGAAAGCAGCTCACCGTAGAATTCTCTGCCGCAACTCACTGGCACGCACCGGACTGATAACCAGATAATCAGCCTCAGATCCTGTACATTTAAGTACAGAAGCATAGCATGAGTACATAAACAATATGTAACCAACAAATATCCCGTCTAGTCTCGAAGAAGTAGAGATGATAGGTCGGCTTGATACTTGCTAAGGTCAAGCAATAATGAGAATCATTTAAACAAGCAGGTATAACTCAAGTCATAAATCTTCCAAGTATGAAATAGAAATTCTTCCTTTAACCTTTCATAGAGTGTGTTCATTAATATTTAAATATTTAAGCAAATCTGGAATTTTAACCACAAGTAGAAGCTAGATAACTCATACACAAATAACCACCAAGTAACGTACGGCCCGATCCAACCGAAAAGTAAATGTGCACTGCCGAGGGTCGAACGAATCGAACCATAGATGCATCTATTACCCTGCTCGTGAATAATACGTGAGATGCGGTAAAATGTAAATCACAATCACCCCGCTCGCGAATCATACATGCGACGCAGGTACACATAAAAATACATGTTCTTCCAAGTACAAGTCAATTCTCTTTTGATAATTCCAGAATAAATGAAATTGAATCCTTTAAGAATTTTAGTGTCCAACTCGTTAGGATCTAAACAATTCAACAGCCGACAAGATTACAAATATTTCACATATAACATGCTTTAGGATCCTAGACTACCCGGATTGTCATAAAGTCGCTACGCACGGACTCTCGTCACCTGGTACGTATGTAGCCCCCGCATATAAAGCAATTTGGTTATTTATTATACCTATGGGGATATTTCCCTCTTACAAGGTTAGAAAGGAGACTCACCTCGCTCCAAAATGCACTTCCAAGTTCCAAGAACAAGCCCAAGTCTTTAATTCGAAACCGAACAATCTCAAACTTGAAATGTTGTGTTGAAACCCCCTCTTTGGATTCACCAAAATCGCCTAAGTGTTGTGAGAAGTGTGGAATAAATGAGCTTGAGCTCGAATTAAATGAATTTCACTGCTAGCGATTTTCGCTTCTGCAGCTAAGGGGATGCTTCTGCGGTCCCACATCTGCAAAATGAGAGTTGCTTCTACGGAATAGGGAAAATTGGGTCGGACCTCTTCTGCGGTCTAGGGGTCGCAGGAGCGGAACCACTTCTGCGGTCCATGGGCCATTTCTGCGATTTTCCAAGGCCTAACCCTTTTTCGCTTCTGCGATATATTGACCGCTTCTGCAGTCCGAGAGCCGCAAAAATGGTTATGACAGAAGCAGCAGATCTCAGGCCTTTTCTAAGTTTCCAACTTCACTCGACCCTCGACCATTTGACGCTCGGGGTTCCCGAGCCCCGCCCGAACATACCAACAAGTCTGAAATCATAAGGCAGACCCACTCGAACCCTCGAAATGCTTAAAACAATGCTAAATCAAGGAATCAACCACAAAATCAAATGATTCAAATCATTGAACCTTCAAGCTCTAAATTTCCCTCTAACAGGTCAAAACGCTCTTAAACTACTCGGATTGACACCAAATTTTACAGGTAAGTCTTAACTGATATTTCAGACCTGTACCAAGTTTCGAAACTAAAACCTGAGCCCTTTGTTCTTTCTAAGTCTTCTTCTTGCATAGAAGAACGCAACTGTTGCAAAAATCGGGATTTTAGTAGTAGGCGGCACCCCCTCTTAGTTTTGAGTAGGCAGAACCATTCTGTTTTGGTTCTTCTCCACGGGTGATCCAGGATACCTAAGAAATCAATGATTACTTAGTTTATTTAATTCCTTAAAACTTCAATTTAACAATTTCACAGAAAAATTCATTACTCGGACTTGGGACCTCGGAATTCGATTTCGGGCATCCGCCCAAGTCTCATATTTTCCCACTGACCCTCCGGGATCATCAAATCACGAATCTAGGTTTGTTTCCCAAGAAAGTTGACCGAAGTCAAACTTAGCCTTTTTAGAAAGACTTAAAGAAGCAAATGGACATATTCTTTTTCGAAACTCTTCTAACTTCCGAACCACCCATCCCCACAAGTTATAAATTAGTTAAAGCAAGCACGGGAAGTTTTATTTAAGGGAACGGGGTTCTAAAATGCAAAATGACCAGTCGGGTCGTTACATGCTTTCCCTTGAAACTTGAATTGTCTTTCCTTGTTCTCCAGGTGGGCGTCTGATTACAACAAAACAGACAAAACAAAAGAAATTTTCCCGCCCCTCTGTGTGTGTTAACCAATTCTTGTTATCAAAATAAGTTATAAGCTAAATTCCCTTATCCTGAAAATTTTCAAACCAAGTCTCACCTCAAAAGTGAAAAACTTAAATGCTAAATTATACTTCCCAAAAGTAAAACTCTCATCAAATCTTGTCACTTGTGAGGGTCTCACAAATTACTGAATCCTGTTATCTAGGAGGGTACTAGAAACTTACTGGCGAGCCTGTCTGGCACCTGCTTTCCTCATGGAGGGTTTCTTCGGAACAAACAAAATTTTCTGCCCCTGTTTCAATCAAAGAAAACTTGTGAGTTTAAACATGGTGGTTTTTTTGCGGCCTTGACTTTGAAGGCAATTTCCCCTTCACTTCCCATGATAACTTCGATTTCAACTCGAAAGAACTTGCCTATTTATTGACTGGCCACTTTCTCCATCACCCTTATCACGGAGAATACCTCTGATCCATTCAAACCCAATACCATTCATCTATTGTATTGTGCTCATGCATTGACATATACTGAACCTTTGTGTTTCATATGAATCCCAAAGCACGTCAATTGCCATCCACTCAGTGCACATGCTGTTCTTTCCTGACTTAAACCACTGGTCTTGGCCTTGAGGTCTATTTATCCTTCATTTGCCATGATAACTTTGATTTCTGCTTAGAAGACCTTGCTTGTCACTAGTTAACCACTTTCTTCGTCAATCTTATCACAGAAAATACCTTTGATCCGTTCACCCAACACCCTCCATCTGTTGCATTGTTCATGAATTGACATATACCAAACCTTTGTCTTTCACATGAATCCCAAAGCACGTTTATTGTTACCAACTCAGTGCGCACGTTGTTTTTTCCTGACTTATGTCACTTTGATGTGCTAGCCAGGTCACGTTTTGTGCAATTGGAAAGTTGGTGGCAAATTTTAAAGTTATTTCTCACTTGTTTTTCCCAAACAGACTCAGGAAGAGGAAGTAAACAGGACAAAAGAAATAGAGTAAAGGACAATTCGACTTATAGTTCCCGAAGAGTTTTCACCATCAAGCCTTTCTCATTTTATTCTTTTTCTAAACTCACAATCGCCTTATGGTTCCTGTGAAGGTTTTCATCAATAAGACTCTCTCATTTTGTTTTTTTCTTCTTATTTCCTCTGATTCTGCAGATGACAGGGCATTAACCATGGTAAAAACATCATATACCCTTGGCATGTCTAAGCTCAGCTCTCTCAAAGATTATCCGGGAGGTCTTTTTTGGACTGTAATGTGGCTTTTGGATAGGATAAGAAAGAAAGGATATCATAAAGGCTCAAAGTAACTATGACAACGAGGTTAATTTATTTACAACTTTTGGAATCCATTCTAAAACTTTGCCCCAATTTCTACAACAGGGAATTTGAATCTATTTTTTCCCTCTCTTTTTTTTTGGAATTTCCCACTCTCGACTTCGTGGGATTATGAAATATTTTATTTGGTATGACCGAACTGTAAGGCTGCCTACGTATCTTGTGGTGACAAGAATCAGGTAAAACGTAGTTCACAAAGATACGTTTTGTTGTTGCTATTTCTTTTCTTTTCTTTTTCTTTTTCTTTTTCTTTTTCTATATTTTTTCTTCTTTTCCCTTTTTTTATATTTATTTTTCTCTTCATTTTTTTTTTTGAATTTTCCTTTTGGAATGAACCTTTTAAAATAAACCTATCGGGACATAACATTTTATTTTTTGCATGACTCTAACTTGATTCCAAAAGATGGGAGGTCAAAGAAATTAGTACATGGTCAAAATGGTATCAAATGGTTAAGTGTTTGGGTAGCTGAAAGAGGGCCTCCCAATCCTTGAAAATGCCAAGCACAATACATGCAACTTGAAATGAAAATTGAAGATCATGCACTAAATGAGTTACTATGACTAAAGGAACTAGGCAAAATAAAATGATAGAAGGGTTTGAGTCACAAGACAATATCCGGATTACAACCCTAAAATAACTCGGACAACAGAAATGACAATAAAATGAACCACCAAGACTCCTCCTCGGTTAGCCAAGAAAGGAGCGTCTTTGCAATTACCAAGCTCGACATCTTAGCCCCAGAGTTCCACATCAATATTACCAAGACCATTACCAATTTCAATAGCATTAACTTCACCAAGTGGCTCATTGACTCCTTTGACCAACCCTTCGTCATTACAAACCATCCCAACAATTTGTGCGTTGTCACGTACCTATAGAGGATTATGTGTGACACTTGGGGTATTACTGCCTTGGACCACAATTATTCCTTCTTGAATTATTCTTTCTATTTCCCTTTTCAAAGCACGACAATCTTCAATGCTAAGCCCTTGGACATTAGAGTGGTACATGCACCGTATAGTTGGATCAAATCCTTTTGCATATGGGTCCGGCGTATAGCCAAGGAGCGGCTCAATCAGGCCAGAATGTTTTAACTTTTCAAACAAACTTGTATAGAATTCTTCGATTAGTGTGAAACTATTTATTTGCTTTTGTTTCCCTCCATGCCCCAGTTTTCTAGGGTTGTTGGATGCTTGAAAATCCTGCAGAGGCAAAAGTGCATTATGCGGTGCTGGTGCTCTCCATGAGGAATGATCCAGTGGTTGGATAGATGGTCGGACTTTGTTCGGAGGATAATACTATGGTGGATTATGTGGAGTTTGGGGTATTCATGGGGTCAGTATTGAGGTTGAAAGCTTTGATCAGGAATGCCCAGTGGATCCTATTGTTGGCGGGGTTCAGCAACATCTTTTCTATCAATGGGAGGACTGTCCCGAGCAACTTGTTCGTTCCATCTGAACCAAAAGTCCCTAAAACTTTCCTTGGGTTTATTTTCCATCTGAGATAGGGAGGAGCGGTTTGGGACAATGTCTATATTGTACTGAAAGTGTCGCACAAAATCTTGAGCCATGTCATCCCATGTATGTCATTTGCCAACATCTTGACGAGTATGACATTCCAAAGCTGCCCTAGGCAGGCTCTTACTTACATACACTATCAACAACTCATCTTTCCTGCCAACACTTCTCATTTCATTGCAATAACCCCTCAGATGGGCTTCTGGATCTCCACACCCATCATAAAAAATAACTTTTGCATCTTAAACACTTTAAGCTTTCTGGATATCTCATCTTGCTCCACTGTCTTAGCAGGCTTTGCAATCTCACCGGGAGGCTCAAAATGAGGAGCATGAGAGTATAGAATCGAGCCCTTAAAAGTTGGTTCTGGAGCACAGTGTTGGGCATCGGGGATTTTGAACACAGTCTCGCTAGAGGATCGAGGAATGGTAGCAGGTGGATGAGCTACAAAAACATGAGTGGTCAAAGGAAGGGGATATGAGGTGGTCCTGGCTAGTGGAGTGTGAAAAGGTTGTGGGGAGATATCAGCATCTGTAGGAAAATGGATTTGTGATAGTGGCGGAATGGTGACAAGGCTTTCAGTGTAGTTTAGTGGGAACTGATGGTGGAGAGTGCCTACTAATCCAGGCTTGGTATATTTCAGTTGTAAGGCCCCGAAAAATTTCGCTAAGTAAGTTAGGATTTCGTGGTGTCGCGTAGGCTTAATATAATATTTTTATTAGCTATTAACAAGGTGTACATCCACTGGATTTGGTAAATATGTATATAAGTCTTATGGTAAGTAATTTGGGATCCAAGGAAAGGCCTAAGTCTAATAAAAATTGGAAACGTTCATAATAGTCTAAAATTCCCAATGAGCTTGCACTAGTCCATAATTTAAACGATCATATCTAAATATCTATAAGGTTTTAGGTGATGTATAACCTATCAAATGAAAGGTATTCAAGTCTACTTTCCAACTATTCAAACCGTTCATCATTTGGACATTCCTACACAAAGTTATGATCAAATCACCAAAAGCTGGAAAAATGCAATTCTGCGGTGAAATCTACGATCGCAGATTTAACTCTGCTAACCACAAAACCATTATGTGATCGCAGAATGGTCGGAGAATGAAGCAGGACAGCCTAGTTCTGGGCAACGTGTTCTGCGACGCTTCTGCGGCCAGCATTGTCATTCTGCGGTCCGTTCTGAGATCGCATACTTGACATCGGAGGGTTAATTTTTTTATTTTTATAACCCGTCCCCATTTTAATATATAGCCTTTGGGGCTTCATTTGGGGTCATTTTCTACTAATTTTTTAGAGAGGTGAGAGCATTTCTAGAGAGATAAATAGGAACCAAACATGTAAATCATCCAACCTTGCATCAATCTTCAAGAATCAAAGAGCCCAATCACAAGTTCTTCATCTAAGAGGTAAGATTCTATACCCTAGGTTTTTATTTCGAGTTTGGGGTATAAGATGGGGTATTGAGGTATGATTATTAGGTGTAATACTATTATGTATACATGCATGTACAACTTAGGTTAATGGGAAGATTATTTAACATAAATAAGTAAAGATTTGGTTGGGGAATGAAGGAAAACCTTGTAAAAGAGATTTGAAATTAAGATGCTCAATTAGTATTTGATAAAATGCTCAAATGAGCTAGAATTATGAATATCTTCCTAATTTGTGATCAATTTTGCTATGTCTCAAAATAGATTGAAGTTACTAGAATTTTCGTAATATCGTAGTAATTAAAGGAAATCTCAAGAAAGGTATGTATGGCTAAAACTCCCTCTTCTTAGAAATTGAGCTCCCATGGTGTCCCTACGTATGTTGTAAGTGCGGAATTTGATTTATGTAGTATTCATTATTTCAAAGGATTTGGGTGTTGCGAGAACATATGTGAAAGATGTACCTCAATGTATTTAATATGTTATTCTTGGTAAATGAGGATATGTGAAAAATGAGAACTATGTGCTAACATGCCTAGACTTCAAGTCAAGTTTAAATTGAGATTGTTATACCAAACTATGTGAAATCCTCTATGGGTAGAGATGTTTGAAATAAATCAAAATGAATTTGGGAAATAGAGTATGGCCAACGTGCCGAGAACTTGAATTATAACTGTACCCGGTGATGTCTATGACATGTGGAAATATGAAACAAATTATGAAATGAGTCTCGACTTTTCTTTCAATAAATGACTTCAGTAACAAAGTGCCTGAAGGCTTTATATATAATTTATGCCATAAGTGGTTATTCGAGACAATGTCTTGCCTTGTGAACACATCCGATGTGATCCGAGTTGTTACGTACTTCGATGTTGAAATTGTATATTGTCATGATTGGAAAAGAATGATTCAAGAATAATTGGTGTAATTGCTTGCGTATGCTTTTGATTTGTTTTTATTACGAGTTGGTGTATCCCCTCTATTGATTTAGAAGAATCCATTGTGTTTAAGGTTCCATTGTCAATAAACTTGAGGTGTATGATTTCTGAGATATTGTATGTGCCGAGGATTCATGGTTCCTCTCATGTGTATTTGACATCTTGAATTAAATGTCTTGTTGTTGAAATTGATATTGACGTGAAATATGTGGAAATGATGTGAAATGTGGGAAACAAGAGATTGAGTTATTAAATGTGGCCAAGTGCTAAGTATGTTGTAATGATGGTGGTCCCATGTGCTAATTAATTGATATGTGAACCTATGGACGCGCTATGAAATGCATAGGTGTATACTATAATATGTGGGACCTATGGACGGGCTATGAAATACATAGGTGTATAATATAATATGTGGGACCTATGGACGGGCTATGAAATGCATAGGTGTATAATATAATATGTGGAACCTATGAAACGCATAGGTGTATAACATAATACGATGTGTGAACCTTATGGACGGGCTATGAAATGCATATGTGTATAATATGATATGTGAACTGAATGGACGGGCTATGAAACACAACCTAGAGGTATGGAAATTTATGTGAAAGCTGTGTGATCCCTTTTATTTGATAATGTTTTGATCATTTAAAGTGTTTGAGTTGCACTTATGATTTCTTTATTCTTGTTTGATAGTTCTTTCTAATTAGATGGTGTTTAGTTATACATACTAGTGCTATTCAATGGCACTAACGTCCCTTTTGTCGGGGGCGCTACATTCGTGTTATGATTGTAGGTGGTTTCATAGCAGGCAGTGTTGGTCGCAACCAGTGACGCATCTTCCTTTCAGCTGAGTTGGTGAGCCCCACTTCACTTCGGGGCCCTGTACAATTGTTTATCATATACTTTGCATTTAAAGGTATATCCGGAGCCTTGTTGTTGGCATTTCCACATTATTCTTCAGTTATATTTAAAGGCTCCGTAGACTATTGTGGGTGGTGGTTGATGTTGGGAGTCCGGGCTAGAAATGTTGGTACTTGATAAGCATGTTTTGCATTAAATTTGTAAACTTGTAATATTTTGAAAACTAAATAAAGCAATTAGCAAGAATGAAATGAGGGTTGCTAACGACAGATTTCTTTGCGTTTTATTAAATGGGATAATATCCCCTCTTTATTTATGAACTAGTTTGGGTAGAATAAAACATTGCAGGCTTGCTCAATCGGGTTTACTCAGTGGAGTGCCGGTCGCGCTCCTCAGATTTTGGGGCATGACAAATTTGGTATCAGAGCCTAAGGCTTTAAAGTGTCCTAGGATGTCTCAGAGTCGTGTCCAGTAGAGTCCTTCTTATCGGTGTGTTGTCGACCACATCTATAAGTTGGAGGATATTTGGACTTTTAGGAGTCTCACCCTTCTTTGATACTCTAGATCGAGCTATATAGCTCAAGATAGGGAGCTGATTTTCTCTCTAAGTCTTATTCTGAAGATTGGTAATTTTGATACCATAATCCGTGAATTTGAAGCATGTAATGAGGGACTAATCCCACCATTGAGTCCGAGTGGATTGCCCAAGGACTTGTTAGGAAAATGTGTTGAGTCATGGAGGGATTAGTAGAACTTGTTGTTAAGGGGAGTACCCTTGTTCCTGTTGATGTCACTGCACCACCAGATCATGTAGTATATCATTAGTATGTTACCAATGTAAGTTATAGATGTGGAGTCGGGGTGCATCATTTAAGGCACTACCCCGCCAATCTAGAGTCACCAAGTAAGTGACCCATTAGTACGTCATTTTGAGTGCCACATACTTTTCCTTATTATATACGTACACCTATACTGGGATCCTGCATAGAAATTTTCTTAAAAGAATCTAAATCACAAAACATTGCATGCACCTACTCTTTGAATGAGACGTATTATTCACAAAGTTTTCCGATCACGATTCTCTTACTTATAGCCTCCTATGGAATTGAACTCTATAATTATGTTCCTGAGTTGAGTTATAACATTATTGGTACTTCCCACTTGCTTTTCCTAAATACTCAACAAGGGACTATTCCCGATGAATTTCTTATAGAAATTTTTTTTTATTTAAATGGACAACATCTACTTGCTTGTACCTATGCATGCACCGTCATAAAGTTTACACATGTGGTGTCAAGTTCCATGCAAAGCCTCCCAGAGTTGTGACCCTTCTCGAGTCACTCTTTTAATCAGTTGTGTATATGGTTTATATGGATGGAACAATCAATCTACTCTCTTGCAAGTATCATCATGGAAGCTTCTCATTGTCTAGTAACATAAGGGCATATTTTAGCACCTATCATATAAGTGCATATCAATCGAAATGGTCACCGTGCGCATAAAGTTTCTCTAAAAAAAATTGGGGATCCTCACATCCCCGTCATAGGAAGATATTGTGCCTCCATAACTTTCGTGTCCACTTGGGACATTACGTAGTAGGAAGCTCACCTTGTCCTAGTATTGTGGTTGCTCGTGGCATGGTCGTATATTGCAGTTGGGAGCTAATATAACCGAAGCATGTCTAGCTCATATCAAATGTTTAGTTTTTCTTTACACCTCCATAACATGTGTTCATTTTGTTCCTTAGTTAGTGAATCCATTGTACTAGTTTCCCCACACTTCTTCGCTAACCATGAGAGAACATATCCTTCTATGAGTAATTGTACACTTTCTGTCTCGTAAGGACCCTTACTAGGCTCTCCATCAAGATCAAGCACACCTTTGGGATTTATTATAGCACAATGCTTGTTTCTCATATTCTTATGTATTTTATTAGCATCTGGGTAGTTCTCAAGTTGAAATCCATGAAGAACTCATTATGAACATCTGGGTAGTGTATTACACATTAGGTTGCACTAGGAGTATGATGTTCCCCGTAACTGTTCCTCGTGTACTTTTTGTTTCCATATGTTTATGTCTAAGAAGGTAGTGATAAAAGAGGGGTATGAATTGATTTGATTGAACTATATGATCATGGTAATATCCTATATGATGCACTATTGGCAAGAATCATTGTGAATTAAAGAACTATATGGTAAATATGTGTATAAGTCTTATGGTAAGTAATTTGGGGTCCAAGGAAAGGCCTAAGTTTAATAAAAATCGGAAAAGTTCATAATAGGCAAAAATTCCCAATGAGCTTGCACTAGTCCATACTTTGAACGAGCATATCTATAAGGTTTTAGGTGATGGATAAACTATCAAATGAAAGTTCTTCGAGGCTAGTTTCCAACGCTTCAAACCGTTCGTCATTTGGACATTCCTACAAAAAGTTATGATAAAATTACCAAAAGCTGGAAAAATGCGATTCTGCGGTGAAATATGCGATCGCAGATTTAACTCTGCGAACCACAAAACCATTCTGCGATCGCAGAATGGTCGCAGAACAGCCCAGTTGTGGGCAACAAGTTTTGCAACGCATCTGCAGCCAGCATTGTCATTCTGCGGTCCGTTCTGCGATCACATACTTGACATCGGAGGGTTAATTTTCTAGTTTTTATAACCCGACCCCATTTTAATATATAGCCTTTGGGGCTTCATTTGGGGTCATTTTCTACTAATTTTTGAGATAGGTGAGAGCATTTCTAGAGAGATAAAGAGGAACCAAGCACGTAAATCATCCAACCTTGCATCAATCTTCAAGAATCAAAGAGCCCAATCACAAGTTCTTCATCTAAGAGGTAAGATTCTATACCCTAGGTTTTTATTTCGAGTTTGGGGTATAAGATGGGATATTGAGGTATGATTATTAGGTGTAATACTATTATGTATACATGCATGTACAACTTAGGTTTATGGGAAGATTGTTTAACATAAATAAGTAAAGATTTGGTTGGGGAATGAAGGAAAACCTTGTAAAAGAGATTTGAAATCAAGATACTCAATTAGTATTTGATAAAATGCTCAAACGAGCAAGAATTATGAATATCTTCCTAGTATGTGTTCAATTTTGCTATGTCTCAAAATAGATTGAAGTTGCTAGAATTTCCGGAATATCGTAGTAATTAAAGAAAAGTTCAAGAAAGGTATGTATGGCTAAAACTCCCTCTTCTTAGAAATTAAACTCCCATGGTATCCCTGCATATGTTGTAAGTACAGAATTTGATTTATGTAGTATCCATTATTTCAAAGGATTTGGGTGTTGCAAGAACATATGTGAAAGATATACCTCAATGTGTTTAATATGTTATTCTTGATAAATGAGGATATGTGAAAAATGGAAACTATATGCTAAAATGCCTAGACTTCAAGTCAAGTTTAAATTGAGATTGTTATACCAAACTATGTGAAATCCTCTATAGGTAGAGATGTTTGAAATAAATCAAAATGAATTTGGGAAATAGAGTGTGTCCAACGTGCCGAGGACTTGAAATATAACTGTACCTGGTGATGTCTATGACATGTGGAAATATGAAACAAATTATGAAATGAGCCTCGACTTTTCTTTCGATAAATGACTTCAATAAAAAAGTGCCTAAAGGCTTTATAAATAATTTATGCCATAAGTAGTTATTCGAGACAATGTCTTGCCTTGTGAGTACATCCAATGTGATACGAGTTTTTACGTACTTCGATGTTGAAATTGTATATTGTCCTGATTGAAAAAGAATTATTCAAGAATAATTGGTGTAATTGCTTGCTTATGCCTTTGATGTGTTTTTATTACGGGTTGGTGTATCCCCTCTATTGATTTGGAAGAATCCATTGTGTTTAAGGTTCCATTGTCAATAAACTTGAGGTGTATGATTTCTGAGATATTGTATATGCCGAGGATTCATGGTTCCTCTCATGTATATTTGACATCTTGAATTAAATGGCTTGTTGTTGAAATTTATATTGACGTGATATATGTGGAAATGATGTGAAATGTGAGAAATAAGAGATTGAGTTATGAAATGTGGCCTAGTGCTAAGTATGTTGTAATGATGGTGGCCCCACGTGCCGATTAATTGATATGTGAACCTATGGACGGGCTATGAAACGCATATGTGTATACTATAATATGTGGAACCTATGGACGGGCTATGAAACGCATAGGTGTATACTATAATATGTGGAACCTATGGACGGGCTATGAAACACATAGGTGTATAATATAATATGTGGAACCTATGGACGGGCTATTAAATGCGTAGGTGTATAATATAATATGTGGGACCTATGGACAGACTATGAAATGCATATGTGTATAATATAATATGTGGAACCTATGGACGGGCTATGAAACATATATGAGTATAATATAATACGATTTGTGAACCCTATGGATGGGCTATGAAGCGCATAGGTGTATAATATGATATGTGAACTCAATCGACGGGCTATGAAACATAACCTAGAGGTATGGAAATTTATGTGAAAGCTATGTGATCCCTTTTATTTGATAATGTTGTGATCATTTAAAGTGTTTGAGTTCCATTTGTGATTTCTTTATTCTTGTTTGATAGTTCTTTCTAATTATATGGTGTTTAGTTATACATACTAGTGCTATTCAATGTAACTAACGTCCCTTTTGCCGGGGGCGCTACATTCGTGTTATGATTGTAGGTGGTTCCATAGCAGGCAGTGTTGGTCGCATCCAGTGACGCATCTTCCTTTCAGCTGAGTTGGTGAGCCCCAATTAATTTCGGGGCCCTGTACAATTGTTTATCATGTACTTTGTATTTAGAGGTATAGCTGGAGCCTTCTTGCCGGCATTTCCACATTATTCTTCAGTTATATTTAGAGGCTCCGTAGACTATTGTGGGTGGTGGTTGATGTTGGGAGTCGGGCTAGAAATGTTGGTAATTAATAAGCATGTTTTTCATTAAATTTGCAAACTTGTAATATTTTGAAATCTAAATGAAGCAATTAGCAAGAATGAAATGAGGGTTGCTAATGACAGATTTCTTTGCGTTTTATTAAATGGGATAATATCCCTTCTTTATTTATGAACTAGTTTGGGTAGAATGAAACATAGCAGGCTTGCTTAGTCGGGTTTACTCGGTCGAGCGCCGGTCGCGCTTCTCAGATTTTGGGGCGTGACATCGGCCATCTGTCCTTTCAACCTCAAGACCTCTTCTTTCAACTCAGATTCTGATTCAACAAATTCCTTCGGCGGATCAATAACCCTTATGTCCAACTCTTTGCTAGCCATGGCTACCTTGCTCTTTGACCTTGTGTTGTATGAACGAGTTACTTAAAAATCACAAACCAACCACCCTTCTGCTGAATGAAGATAACAAAAGGAATAAGATTGGGGTCATCCTGTTAGCATTAGGGCATTTAACAGCTAAAAATATCACATTGCGTGTTGTCACGACCCAAAATCCACTAAGGGTCGTGGTGGCGCCGGACACCTCTATCAAGCAAGCCAACTAAATTATCAATTAATCCTCTTTTAATACTTTTGAAAAATCCAAGATTATTCCTTCCATTTTTCACAATTAGAACAATCATTATTTCAATTCAAATTAAACAATAAATGATTAGTACAATTCCTTTGAAACCATCCCAAAAACCCGGTGTCACAAGTGCATGAGCAACTATCGATATGGAAAATAAAATACAATATATGTCCGAAATACAGTAGACAGGGAATAAATAATAAGAAAATAGTGGAAGGAACTACACTAGCTGCGGGTCTCTTGAACAATGCAGCTTACCTAGTCCCAGAGTCATCCATATTGCTACGCCCAGTAGGCTGCTAGAGGTATATATACATGTGCAGCAAAAATGCACAGAAGTGTAGTATGAGTACGTAAACAACGTGTACTAAATAAGTATCCTGCCTAATCTCGAAGGAGCAGAGACGAGATGGTCAACCTTGACACTCTCTAATGGTCCAATAATGATTTATCCTTAATATATACATTAAACTATGGATTTATTTTATAAGCATGATTTTTAATCCAGATAGAGGAAACAAGTAAACGTGTAATTATTTAATAGGAAATTTCCAAAATTCCTTTACATTATTAACAAATTAATCTCGAGCCAGGATGGGGTAGTAACAACTTGATAAGTTCAAGGCAGCAATAAAAGCATGCTCAAATCATACCGAGGCGACGGCCCGATCCAACAGAAATAAATGTGCACTTGCCGAGGGTCGACGGTGCGCCTATAGATGCATCTATTAATCTGCCGAGGCGTTCGGCCCATTCCAAAATAAACACACACAGACACACAATCAGTCAAGAAGTCAACATGGAGCAATTATCCAAGAAAGGCCAATTCTCTTTAATAATTTGAGAAAACGAAGCTTAAGTCTTTTTAGAAATCCATTTATTAATTTAATGTGATCTAAGCAATTCAAACCATCAATGGGTTCACAATTAATTCAAATATAACATGCTTTTGGGTCCTAGACTACCCGGACAATAGCATAATAGTAGCTACGCACAGACTCTCATCACCTCGTGCATACGTAGCCCCCACAATTTGGAGCACATAACCAATTTAACTCGCCTATGGGGTAAATTCCCCCTCACAAGATTATAAAGGAACCTCACCTCGCTCCGAAGATCCATAACCGGCATTCTACATTCTTCTGAAGACTTGCACCAATGCACAATGCTCCAAAACTAGCCAACGATCATATAAATCCATTAATATATGCTCAATCATACTTTACAACCCAATTTATAACAATTCCCAACCCCGAACGAAAAGTTAACAAAAATGCCCCCGGGCCCACGTGCCCGGATTCCGAAATTTCTCGAAGATAAAGGTTACCCATGACCTTGGAAACTCAAATATATAATTTTCTCTAAATTCCATACCCAAAATTGTGATCAAAATCCAAGATTTCTAATTTCTTAGGTTTTCAACAAAAACTCCAAATTTACACTAATTTTCATGCTTAAATCCATACGTAATTTGATATATTTAACTCAAAAGTGATGGGGATAACTTACCTTAACATTGATGACAAAATTCCTCTCTTGAAGCTCCCCAAAAATCGCCCAAGCCATGAAGAAATGAGAGAAATGAACTAAATCCCCGATTTTAAAACACCTTCTGTCTTCAGCAATTTTTTCTTTTGCGGAACCGTGTCTGCTTCCGCGGTCCCGCTTCTGCGAACAGCTTGCCGCTTCTGCGGCTTCCACCCACGTCCAGGCCTTCCGCTTCTGCGATTCTCCACATCACAAGCGCGGTCCGCTTCTGCGGAAACCCAACCGCATATGTGGATCCCTGCAGCTCCAACCAAAACCGTTTCTGCGATCTCCCCTTCGCACCTGTGATACCGCTTCTGCAGTCCCCTTTTTCGGAGAAGTGAAAATACCAGAAACAGCAGCTTCAGCACTTCTTCAAACTCCACATTCGATCCGTTAGCCACCCGGAATCCACCTAAGGCCCCTGGGACCCCAACCAATCATATCAACCAGTCCCAAAACACATTACGGACTTGCTTGAGGCCTCAAATCACATCAAACAACGCTAAAATCATCAATCGACCTCTAATCCAAGCTTTATGAACTTTGAACTTTCCAACTTCTATTTCCAATGTTTAAACCTAGCAAATCATGTCCGATTGACCTCAAATTTTGCACACAAGTTATATTTGACATTACGGACCTACTACAACTTTTAGAATCGGATTCTGACCCCGATATCAAGAAGTATACTTCTGGTAAAACTTCTCAAAAACCTTCAATTTTCTATCTTTAGCCAAATGGTCTTAAAATGACCTACGGACCTCCGAATTCACTTCTGATCGCACTCCCAACTCCAGAATTACCATACGGAGCTACTCCCAGTATCGGAATTCAAAATGGACATCGATAATGCTGAAATTCACTTCAAACCAAACTTATGAAATTTCTTCTAAAATGCTAACTTCCACAATAGGCGCCAAAACGCTCCCCGGTTATCCAAAACCCAATCCGGGCATACGCCCAAGTCCGAAATCATCATACGAACCTACTGGAACCTTCAGGTCTTGATTCCGAGGTCGTCTACTCGAAATTCCAATCCTAGTTCATTCTTTCAACTTTAAGCTTCCGAAATAAAAATTGTCTTCCCAAATCAACTCTGGACTTCCCGAAATTGAATTTCGAGCACGCGGACAAGTCACAATACCTGAAATGAAGCTGCTCATGGCCTCAGACTGCTGAACGACGCGTTAGGGCTCAAAACGACCGGTCGGGTCGTTACATTCTCTCCCACTTAAACAGACATTCGTCCTCGAACGTGCTGAGAACTATACCGAAGTAGCCTGAAATCACTGCTTAGCACCTCGTGCACCTTCCCGTGCTACCACAACTTAGTTGAGCACATTAGCTCGATAAGTTCTGAAGATACTCCCCTTTATTCAAGCAAATAAGCCTTAGAGCCCAATTCCAACATCCAGAATTCTATGCCAGGCCTGTTTCTAACAAACGATCGCCGTATCAATCACTATACGCTGTACTCAAACATGACTGCATAACTGTGCTGAATTCCCACTTTGAATCACTTTATTCATAGGACCGCAATAACATTTTTGTTTGAATTAATCGAAATTCCATGAATTCGATGCTCCCGTTGCACCTCATAACCTACATAGGTCTTACTCTAACTATTACAATACCGCCACGATGGATGAGATGCCGAAATTCATAATCAACTGCCGAGTCTACCAATCATCGAGTCTATACTTCTGACAAGAAACATTACCACATCCTGAACCAAATAATGATCTTCGCTCCTTAACATACTTCATATAATCAGATTGCACTGATCCTAAATCCCACAAACTCATCTTACCCAGTACGAACTACTCAGGCAATAAGCCACTCCAAATGCGATCACAAGTCTCATATGATGCCACAATGTGCCAATAGGCCACCAATCTGAATACAACACAAATAGGAAATCGAACTCTGGAAGGAATTACCTAACCCCCATACTAATATGGACTTTCCTTAGAAGATAGGAAGCAAAACAAACAAAAACAAATATAACATATAGAGGACCAGACTCGACATCACACTATTGTGGCGCGCAACCCGATCCAAATAACATACCCAGGTGGCGTGCCACCCGATCCACACATAGATCTCACATAAGAAGATTACACTTCAAGCTAAATCTACTTATTATAATAGAAATATCGAATTTCGATCGCAAGCACGCTAAGTGCATAATACCATCCCTGAGAAAACACATAGCTCTATAGGCTACAAAACTCAAGCACAACTGAGGTGCGATACAAGATCTAAATCTAAAGAGCCATCCTGCTCACATAACATCATCGTAATGCGGAACCTCAACACATAATAATTTACTAAGCCGTCTCATAACTCATACGGTGCAATACATCATTACCTGGAATAGCTGATGATAAAATAATACCCTAATTGTTCCTCCATAGGGTACGCTCGCTGAAACAAACACAACTGGCCTGATATAAAGCCATGTTCGCAAATAAATCAATCCACCGATCCCAAGCCAATTTCTGATTGCACCAACTTGGCAAATGGCCTTTCAAAGGTCCATAGTAACTCCCTTTTGCCTCATATCACGTAAGAATAACCATCATAACCGGAGCAACCTCCTCAGTTCATAACCCAATATACAAAATGCCCTCCAGGCATAAATTCTCAAATTAATGATATTACCCAATTTCCTCATACTTGATTTAAATCTTTAGTCAAACAGGTGGCTACATACCACACTGGTACAATCTTCTCGTGGAACACGTTCCCACAATATTCCGAAATAAATAACGAGTCCGCAGATCTAAGCCATCGGACGCACTAATGCTAAAAAGCAATCCAGAATCCTTAACCAGGATGCAAAGCCTCTTTCACAACACATCGATCTCAGGTGACGCTGAATACAATACCAAATTACTTTAATCATTCAACCCTTTCCTTGCTCATCCGAGCCCGTGACATCATTGTCAACACCGAACTGCAACTTTGATCCTCACTTCACATTTCCATACCTCTCACCGCACCCAACATCCCAATATACGATAGGACACGGTTTTCATCATAACTCCGAATTCATTAATATTTTCACACTTCATCATATAAGAACCTTGCACTTGACTGACTTCAGGAGAATCATAGCAATACACAGGTAATTTCCCATAACTGTAGAATATGCAAATCTGCAAGTAATGGTCCAAGCCACAATAGCCCTTCTGGAATCCGCTTCCACTTAACAAGCCATAACAAAAGAATGCCCCTGATAAATCATCAATCACGACGGCCGACAGGCCTCACACGTACTGCCACAAATCATACACATAACTTGATCTCGCGGACCGAACTGATCAATGGCCCCAATATGCCAATTCAACTATGGCTAATCAATTTACCTTCCTCCAATTCCTCCTTGCTTGCCTTAAAAATAAGACTAACTCCATTTAACACTTAACATACTCCATCTACACTCGCTCCGAGTGACCTTGAATCAGGAGATCAGGCTGTCTCCATTCCCATGAACTATTCCATATCACTCAAATGCTATGCCACAAGTCAAAATATCATAGAACATCCTGGGCACCTTCTTATAAGCTACTACAAAGCTTGATTCTTAACTGTACTTATAGGCTCGAAATCATTGGGCACCACACTTTAACTTTTTAATTCACTAGAACCATTATTGAGAGCCACCCGCTCTGACTTGGTCCCAAATATAATTCACTCCATAAATCTTATAACACACGAATACCCTCTCGGCGAAGCACCCGACGAAATCACTTCCTCTAAAACCTGTATCTATACCAGGCATAAATCCTAAATCTTTTCCCAAGTCTGAACATGAACCAAGAAGGCCAACTATAGCATGCAGTCAACAATTCATTTGCTCGAATTACCACTTATGGTCTTTTCTCATAGCTGAAATAATCCATCAATATGCTAATAACCAGAAATCACGCAAGTAGTTAATCATACAGCCCAACCATAAACGGTAGGACTCTCCCACTTAGCTTGAAGCCATCATTTCCCAATTCTTGATTTCGCCCGACCTTTTTACCTCTCATTGACTTAACCTCACGCCACCAATTATAAAAATCTCTGGGGATCTTCCTATACATCCCCATCTTTCATATTCTGAGACATCATCCACATTCGCACGACCAATCTTTTTGTTGAACAAACAATATAATTCCTTGTAGAAGCTTCTCCAACCACGCGATCGCTAATCTGCTCACGGGGAATAACCCACCTAAGAGAATCACCTCCCGACATCTTCCCACGCCGCTGCACGGGGTACATTCACTATGACACCAATAGCCCATCCTGAGTTCGAGCTCACCTTCCAGCGGCACAAGTCCATTCGCTCCTCAAGGACATCAATTAAATGTGTGGCAACATCCTTCCAATTTAGGGTTATGCTACACCCTCCTCCATTTCAAGCGGCTCATTTCCACCATATCAATCTCCTGCTGCATAGTAGCCCATACTTCACATCATACCCACAGGCTTCAATCACCAATCATTAAAATCCTCAATTCGATCCAAACTCTCTTTAAGGCGCATAGTCATCCTACTACCAAGCCCATATGCAACCCTCGCCACTCTCCCACTTTGGCGGAACTCATCTCCTTAATTAACCACTCGACCTTGCTCCTCATACTTGGCCTTCTAGAAGTTTTAAACACCACCTGACAGTTCCCACATGTCCTTTCTCATACTTTGCCGCTCAATGGTTTCCTTAAAGGAAATCTATCTTCGTGGTACTTGAATCCACCATTGCTGCTAACTTTAAACCTTTCCAAAGGTCATCTTTATCGAGCCGTCAACATTAGAAATTCTGATTCGATCTTAAACCACCGTATCATGCGATATCTGATAGTTGTACCTCCAATATTATTTCATAATATATCTGACAGTTGTACCTCTAATATTATTTCACCATAAAGGCGAATTGTAGCAGATTATAACACCAACAACTTAGTACGTTCAATCAGGACCACGACATCCTCTCATAAAAGAAAGCTCAACCATGCTTGCAAATACCAAGCCTCATTACTTCCACCAGCCCACACCTGACCATCCTTAGTTCGATTGACTTTCCCCTGCCGGGAATAAAATACTAAATCCCTTGATTACACGCTGAGTAAACCTCCCTTCAATTCACTCACTGCCCCGACACGTGGGCAAAACGTCCCACCATCGCAACAACACTGCGAAATAATTGTTCATAAGCATCATGGCAACCTGTTCCTAACCTCAAGGCTCTTAGAAGTTCTATTACTGAGCTGAAACAATAGAATATCCCTCCAAAATGCAACTATAATAGTCCAATCAACTATACCGGGAAAATCATCTCGCACCACATTTTTAGTGCCATTACAATCCTTCAATTTTCAATTTATAACAAGCGTTTGCGTCGTGTAAGATTGAGTGGGAAGGAATCAAAGGCATAAGCCTCAAAGGAATCGAACCGCACGATAAGGAAATCAAGAAGGGAAGTACTCCTAACAGCCCTGTAGCCTCCCGAGAATAAGTACAGACGTCTCTGTACCGATCCGTGAGACTCTACTAGACTTTCTCATCACTCGTGAGACCGACGGGAACCTAGTGCTCTGATACCATGTTGTCACGACCCAAAATCCACTAAGGATCATGGTGGCGCCGGACACCTCTATCAGGCAAGCCAACTAAATTATCAATTAATCCTCTTTTTAATACTTTTGAAAAATCTAAGATTTTTCCTTTAATTTTTCACAATTAAAACAATCATTACTTCAATTCAAATTTAACAATAAATGATTAGTACAATTTCTTTGAAACCATCCCAGAAACCCGATGTCACAAATGCATGAGCAACTATCGATATGAAAAATAAAATACAACATATGTCCGAAATACAGTGGATAGGGAATAAATAATAAGAAAATACTAAAAGGAATTACAATAGCTGCGGGTCGTCTCGAACAATGCATCTCACCTAGTCCCAGAGTCATCTATGCTGCTACGCCCAGTAGACTGCTAGAGGTATATATACTTGTGTAGCAAAAATGCACAGAAGTGTAGTATGAGTACATAAGCAACGTGTACTCAATGAGTATCCCGCCTAATCTTGAAGGAGTAGAGACGAGATGGTCAACCTTGACACTCTCTAATGGTCCAATAATGATTTATCCTGAGTATATACATTAAATTGTGGATTTATTTTATAAACATGATTTTTAATCCAGATAGAGGAAATAAATAAACGTGAAATTCTTTCATAGGAAATTTCCAAAATTCCTTTACATTATTAACAAATTAATCTCGAGCCAGGATGGGGCAGTAACAACTTGATAAGTTCAAGGCAGTAATACAAGCATGCGCAAATCATACCGAGGCGACGACCCGATCCAACAGAAATAAATGTGCCCTTACTGATGGTTGACGGTGTGCCTATAGATGCATCTATTAATCTGCTGAGGCGTTCGGCCCGTTCCAAAATAAACACNGCCCCCACAAATAGGAGCACATAACCAATTTAACTCACATATGGGGTAAATTCCCCCTCACAAGATTAGAAAGGAGTCACACCTCGCTCCGAAGATCCATAACCGGCATTCTACATTCTTCCGAAGACTTACACCAACGCACAATGCTCCAAAACTAGCCAACGATCATATAAATCCATTAATATATGCTCAATTATACTTTACAACCCAATTTATAACAATTCCTAACCCCGAACGAAAAGTTGACAAAAATGCCCTCAGGCCCTCGTGCCCGGATTCCGAAATTTCTTGAAGATAAAGGTTACGCATGACCTTGGAAACTCAAATATATAATTTTCTCTAAATTCCATACCCAAAATCGTGATTAAAATCCAAGATTTCTAATTTCTTAGGTTTTCAACAAAAACCCCAAATTTACATTAATTTTCATGCTTAAATCCATACATAATTTGATATATTTAACTCAAAAGTGATGGGGATAACTTACCTTAACATTGACGACAAAATTCCTCTCTTGAAGCTCCCCAAAAATCGCCCAAGCCATGAAGAAATGAGAGAAATGAACTAAATCCCTGATTTTAAAACACCTTCTATCTTCAACAATTTTTGCTTCTGCGGACAGCTTGCCGCTGCTGCGGCTTCCACCCACGTCCAGGCCTTCCGCTTCTGCGGTTCTCCACATCGCAGGCACGGTCCTCTTCTGCAAAAACCCAACCGCATCTGCCGATCCCTGCAGCTCCAACCAAAACCGCTTCTGCGGTGTCCCCTTCGCACCTGCGATACCGCTTCTGCGGTCCCCTTTTCCGCAGAAGCGGAAATACCAGAAGCAGCAGCTTCAGCACTTCTTCAAACTCTGGATTCGATCCGTTAGCCACCTGGAATCCACCCGAGGCCCCTGGGACCCCAACCAATCATACCAACCAGTCCCAAAACACATTACGGACTTGCTCGAGGCCTTAAATCACATCAAACAACGCTAAAATCATCAATCGACCTCCAATCCAAGCTTTATGAACTTTGAACTTTCCAACTTCTATTTTTGATGTTTAAACCTATCAAATCATGTTCGATTGACCTCAAATTTTGCACACAAGTTATATTTGACATTATGGACCCACTCCAACTTTCGAAATCGAATTCTGGCCCAGATATCAAGAAGTCCACTTCCGATCAAACTTCTCAAAAACCTTCAATTTTCTATCTTTAGCCAAATGGCCTCAAAATGACCTATGGACCTCCGAATTCACTTTCGATCGCGCTCCCAACTCTAGAATCACCATACGGAGCTAGTCCCAATCTCAAAATTCAAAACGGACATCGATATCACTAAAATTCACTTCAAACCAAACTTATGAAATTTCTTCTAAAATGCTAACTTCCACAATAGGCGCCAAAACGCTCCTGAGTTATCCAAAACCCAATCCGGACATACGCCAAGTCCGAAATCATCATACGAATGCTGGAACTTTCAGGTCCCGATTTCGAGATCGTCTACTCAAAATTTCAATCCTAGTTTATTCTTTCAACTTTAAGATTCCAAAATAAGAATTCTCTTCCTAAATCAACTCTGGACTTCCCGAAATTCAATTCCGACCACGCGTACAAGTCACAATACCTGAAATGAAGCTGCTCATGGCCTCAGACTGCTGAACGACGCGCTAGGGCTCAAAAAGACCGGTCGGGTTGTTACACATGCAATGCACCTAGCAACAATTAACGGTTCTAGAATGATTTCTAGGGTCACAAGGTCACTTGACATCATCCCAATTTTGTTTATTTCAATCTTCTCCTTTCTTTCTTTTCTAGCACTTCTTGGCTTGCTCATTTTCCTTCCTTTTTTTTTTCTAGTTATCACTTTTTTCCTTCCTCTCATTTCTCACATCCAATAATTTCATCTCTCTTTTTTTCTTTTTCTTTTTCTTTTTTTTTTCTTTTTTTTCTCTTTTTTCCTTTTTCTTTTAACAAATAAAAAAATAATTCGATTGAACTCTATGTAGGTTGCCTACGTATCACGCCGCATGAATCAGATCTTTGCGTAGTTCGGGACGATCGAGAATAAAGTAAACAAACTGACGTTCTCTTTTTCTTTTTTTTTTCTTTTTCTTTTCTACCTTAATAACTACTCTGATGAGAAAAGAGAAACAAAAGAAGCAAATTCTTTTTTTTTTTGAATTTTTTAGACATAATGTTCTATAACCTACTCTAAACTCAAGCTTAACGAGCATATTTTTTTTTCTTTTTGAAACAAACACTCTATGGGAGATTATTAAGGAAAAAACCCTACAAGAGAAAAATATTTTTTTGATTCTTTATTTTTTTAGGAAGGAAATCTAAACAATAATCCAAAGAAATATATTTTAAATTTTCATTTGATATCCTTGAAGAAAGAATTCGAAACGACAAATGAACAAGATAAAAAATATTTTTAGATTTCAGTTTTTTGATTACCTAAGGAAGAAACTTTAAAGATAAATAAAAAATAAAGTGTATTTTTTTTTCCTTCTATGTACAATATCCTAAAGTTCTAGGGAAAATAAAAGATTTTATTTTTATTTTTTTCGTTAATTTCCCAAAGAAGAACCTCAAAAGAAAATCTTTTTGGATTTTTGGAATTAATATCTTAAAAGAAAAATTTTAAAGAGGTACTAAAAAAATTCTTCTTTTTTTTGGATTTTTAGTCTTAATATACTAAAGAAAATATAAAAGTAAATTTTTATTTTGAGTTCTAGATATTAATTTTTAAAGAAAATATCACCTCAAAAATATTTTTTTATTTCTAGAATTAGTATTCTAAAGAAAATTTCTAATGGAAATATAAAACGCAAAATCTCTTCTTTTTTTTTTTTGAATTTTTGAGTTACACCACCATTTTTCAAATACAAAATAGAAAGTATAATAACAAAAACTCGAAATTACTGTACAAACTTAGAAAGTAAAAGACGACATAAAAAAGAAAAACATACTCAAACCATAAAAAATAAAAAATAAAAAATCTCCTAAAGCAACTCCTGAATGAGCGATCTGAAACTAAAAACCCTAAGCCTAGAAAGAGAGGCTCTGGCGATTTTTACTTCTAGAGAGAGAAAACTCGAGTTTTTTCGCTGCCATGGCCAATGTGGCCGGTGGCCAGCCTTCTTCTCCGGCTGGTCAGCCTCCCCAACCTCCCCCCAACATAACCCATCCCTCTACGAATCCAAGCAACACTCCAAAACCCATAGATTATGCAAAAGCTGTGAAACCTACGTCGAACCCTACTGCCATGCATGATCGTAATTCAAATGTTGAGCCTATTCCTTTATGTTGAGCTCAATTCTTTCAAGGACAACCAACTGTTTGTTTAACTGAAGCTGAAGTTGAGAGAATGAACGTAATAGAAGGGCTACAATATACAGTTGTATGCAAATTTTCTTATGGTTGTCCTGAGCTTAATAAATTACGTCATATTGTGCCAATTCAGTGTGGAATTAAAGGTGAGTGTAATATTAGATATTTATATGAGAGACATGTTTTGATCAGATTGTCATTATGGCAATATTTTGTTGATTTCTCTTCGAAAGGTGTTTATTATATCAAAGATAAGTTTGGCGAGGAATATGAGTTGAGAACTTTGATCTATGATGCTAAATTTAAGGTAGGAGAAGAGACACCTAAGGTAATGGCTTAGATTTTATTCCCAAATTTGTTACCAACATATTTTGTTAAAGAGTGTTTATTTTCCTTAGCATCTACAGTAGGTAAACCATTGCACCTTGATCAAGCCACTATTAATAAAACTAGACCTAGTAGTGCTCGTGTTAAGGTCTTGATTGATCTCCTAGTTGATCACCCTAAGAAAGTTCGAATGGATATAGTTGATGAAGCTGCTGGTGAAGTGAGAACTGAATGGATAACTATCAATTATGATTATTTACCTAAATATTGTAACGGGTGTAAGCTTCAAGGGCATGATATGATGGAATATTGGAGAATTCATCCAAAGCTCATGGCAAGTAAGAATGAAGAAAAATAGATTACTAATGAAGATATGGTGCAAGGTAATAAAGAAAATACTAAAAGTAATGCTCCATTGATGATTTTATCTAGTGGCAAGGTGGTAGGCAATCTGGGAGCTCAATGGAAAAAGGTGAGAGATAGGAGAGTTCAAGGGAAAGAGAAACAAAATGATAATGATGCCAAAACTGAAAAAGAAATTGTTCCAGTTGAGAACAAGAATGGTTAGGTTCAGACCAATAACAAATTTTCAATCCTGGAAGAGGAAAATAGTGAAGATAATGCAAATAAGCAGCTTGTTATGGTAGAAGATAATAAGGCTCAAAGTTGTAATAATGTAGGCAAAGGATCTGGAGCTTTGAATGTTGCAACACCTGTCTATAATACTAAGGCAACTGGAACTACTCATGCAAAAGCAGGTAACAATTTGAAACCAAAGGCAATTGAAATCAGTCCCAAAAGGATATTGAACACTATTAGGACAAATCCAGGAGGGGTAGAACAACAACAGGAAAAACCAGGTACAATGGTTACTGGAAAGAGCAATGGAACAACCTAACAAAGAATCCACCTCACAATGGGTTAACAGAGCTTTCAAAGGTAATATGGTCATAATCAACACTTCTTGTCAGGAAACTCCATCTCAGGAGACTAGAGTAGAAAAATAACTGGTGAAGGACAATGAAAAAGATCTAACAGGTGATGAAGAATTTGAGAAGTTCAAGAGTAGTGAGAAGGTCAAGTGGGATGGAGGGAGATTATGGTCTAACCAAACAGAAGAAGATCATGAGGAAGGGCGAATTCCAGATGCATTGCAAAGTGAAGAGGAAACAGGTAGAGATACACTTGAAGATGAAGAACACAGTATGAATGGTAAAGCAAAGAGTTCAAGGGGCAAAGAAGTACAGAGGTTAACCAAGAAGGAGGCAGATATCAAAGGGGATAACAACAACAAGGGAGAACAGGATAATAAAGTGCAGGAAAATATTGATCCAGGAGGAGATGAACAGGTCAAAAATGCAGCAGATATAACTGGTGGTGTTGATGTAAATGCCATTGATCCAGGAGGGATAACATAGGAAATTGGTAAAGACAAAGTTGATAAAGCCAAACAAAGTGACAGTACTTAGGAAATGCTGAAGGAACAGACATGTTTAAAAGAACAGGATGCAACAGGTACTGTTTCATTGAATGGATTACAAGTGCAGAACAATGACAAAGCTGAAGAGCAGGCTATAATCACTACTCAATAGACCAATATTGTTGAAGTTGCTGGGGTAAAAGAGGTGGAACTTCCTGTAGACCAAGAAGATATGGATAAAGATGAGGAGTCTACTGCACAGAATTTCCAGAATATAGCTAAACAAAGGGATCTATCACCAAGGATAATCGAAAGAGTAAAATCTACAGCCAAAGGAAGAAAAAAGCAAGGCAAGGAGAATCCTACTATACCACCTGGTGGGGTACAAACAACGAGAACACTGTCTAAATCACAAAATCAGTAATGGATACAATCATATGGAATGTTATATCAGTGAACACAATGCAGGCATTTGAGAGATTGATCACAATGCATAGATAGAATCATTTTGAATTTATTGGGATAATGGAACCAAAGCAACAATCTAGCAAAATAGAGAACTATAGAAGGAGAATTGGATTAGCACAAGCAGTGGTGAATGTTTCAAATAAAATCTGGGCCTTTGTAGATGAAGTCTTTGAGATTACAATCCTTTACAACATGGTACAACAACTGACTTTGAAGCTGTATCATACTGAAACAAGGGTGGGTGGAACTAATTCTGACTTTGGTTTATGTTAAATGTGACCATATAGAAAGAATTGAATTATGGGATTCCTTGTATAATATGGCCAGTGAATGACTACTCCATGTTTAGTTGGTGGTGATTTCAATGTTATATGGGATAAATAAGAGAAATTTGGTGGACTGCCAGTATCACTAAATGAAATTGATGATTTCAGACATTGTGTGAACACCTGCAACTTAGCAAATTTGGGATTCAAGGGAAGCATCTTTACTTGGTGGAATGGAAGTTCAGAGGAAGATTGTATTTTTAAAAGACTGGACAGGTGTTTGGTAAATTCAGAACTGCAACAAACCTTCCCAGGTTTGGAGGTTACACATTTATCCAAAATGGGTTCAGATCATAGCCCTATGATTCTACAATGTGACATTGAGGCTGCTCCTATCAAAAAGTCCTTTAGATTTCTAAACTTCTGAACTAAATATGCTTCATTCAAAGAGGTGGTAAGGGAGAATTGGAGTGCAAATTTTAGTGCTAGCCCTTTCATCATGTTCAATTACAAACTCGAGAAGTTGAAAAAGGCTTTATCTACCTGGAGTAGGGCAAATTTTGGGGACATATTTCAGAAGATTGCTAGTCTAGAGGAAGTGGTTATTGTCCATGAAAGACAATTTGAAGCTAATCCTACTCAAATGAATAGGGCAAGATTACAAAAGATTCAAGCAGAATTGATTAAATATCTTGCATTGGAGGAGGAATTTTGGAGACAAAAGGCTGGAATGGCATGGTGTAAGGATGGTGATAGAAATACAAAAAAATTTCATGCTCAGGTCAATGGAAGAAGGAAAAAATTGAAGCTGACTAGAATTAAAAATGGGCAGGGCAATTGGCTTGAAGAAACAGAAGAAATTGCAGATGAAGTAGTCAATTTTTATAAAGATCAGTTTTGTGAAACTACAACCCCTACTGTATTTTACATTATAGATCATATACCTTGTTTGGTAGATAGGGAGAAGAATGAAAAGCTGATCACAATGCCGACAAAAGAAGAGGTCAAACAAGCTGTGTTTGGACTTAATGGAAATTCAGCAGGTGGTCCAGATGGTTTCACAGGTGCATTCTATCAGTCTTGCTGGGAGATCATAGGGGATGATATATATGCAATGGTATTGGACTTCTTCCGTGGACAACATCTGCCAAAATGTGTGACTCATACTAATTTGGTGCTCTTACCAAAAAAAGAAAGAGGTAACCACTTTCTCAGACTTGAGATCAATCAGCCTCAGTAATTTCACTAACAAAATCTTCTCAAGGGTTCTACATGAACGACTAGTGGGACTTCTGCCTAGTCTAATATCTGAAGAGCAGGCAGGTTTTGTTAAAGGAAGAAGCATAGTGGAGAATGTTTTACTGACTCAAGAAATTGTCACAAACATTAGGCTTAGAACTAAGGCAGGGCCAAATGTAGTGATTAAACTTGATATGACAAAAGCCTATGATAGGTTGTCATGGCTGTTCTTAACAAAGGTGCTGAGGAAGTTTGGATTTTATGAAAGATTCATTGGGATTATATTTGATCTAGTTGGGAACAATTGGTACTCAGTGCTTATCAATGGACAACCTCATCTGGAGCTCGGCCTCGCATTGGCTCAGGTCGGCCCTAAACATGGTGAAAGTCTACGCAAACAGAAAGATATAAGTTAGGATAAAAGAAGTGGAAGGAAAAAAAATTTCAACAACGGGAATTAGTACTTACTAGAGATAAAAGGCGTTGTGCCTCTTCAAAAAGGGTGGATGCATCGTTGAGATCGGCGGCATCATCAACCCCGGTAAAGCAATTCCGGAAGGGATCCTCTTCACTAGGGACTCCGCCTATATCAGGGATCTGTAGAGTCCGAGCATCCCTTATGGCCTCCTTAGAAAAGGCTGGTAAGAGGGAGAGTGACATATTTCCATGGCCTCGAGCGCTCTGTTCAGCTCTAGGGATCCTAGAATCGGCCCCCTCTGGCATTATTATTGATGGCCGAGGGATAATCTCAACCTCGGGGGATTCAGGGTTTTGCTCAAATATTTCTTCGAATCCTCCTCATCGCGAGGTAGGGTCTTGAAAACCGCCTCCGACTTGGAAGGCTTTACGACCTCGACCGACTTCCTTGCTCGAACCACCAGTGCTGAATCGTCGCCCTCATCTTTCTCTTCTTCTTTCCCTAACTGGTGGACTGACTCTAAAGTCACAGGGATAAGATTTCTCCTGGGTATTTGAGCTCGAGCCCTTTTAAGTTTAGGGTCTACGGACTCCGAAACCCTCTTCCTCTTATTATCTTTCCCCGACTTCGGAATCGGGGACTCGACCTCTTCCCCAGGCAGGGTCGGCCCCATTTCAACAACATCTCCAAGGCCCCCAAAAAAGAGAGTCTAGTGTAAACGAAGAGAAACATTACAGAAAAGGTCATCGAAGGCTTGCAAGATAAATTTATCATGATTCTAGGCCTCACATCTGCCCCTTGCCAAGTCACACCAGCAACTCTCGGCATGGGAGGAGGTCGCAGCCAATTTCCGAACCCAGTCTTCAAGGTCGGGGACTGTGCGAGGCATCCAAGCAACCACCGCAAAATAGATGAAGGCATTATATAAGGCAAAAATGGAGTACGAAGGCTAATGGGTAAAAATGTCACTTATGATCGGGGTTCCGCTTCTCTATGAATGGCAGTTTCTCCTTCGGGATAAGGTCGCAGGTCCTTATCCGCACAAACCAGTTCATCCAACCCCGGTCTTTGTCCTCATCGATGCTCGTAAAAAAGGACTTTGTTGATCGGCATTGGAGCTTGATTAATCCTCGAAATAGTCGAGGTCGATACAACCGTATAAGTGGCTTAGAGTGAATTCCAATCCATTAGCCTTACTAGAGAAGAAGCGGAGCATGATCACTATGCGCCAGAATGAGGGATAAACCTGGCCAAGGGTAACTTGATATGTCTTGCAAAAATCGATGATAATTGGGTCAAGAGGACCCAATGTGAAGAGGTAAGTGTAAACACTTAGAAACCCCTCCACGTGAGTGGTAATACTCTCTTTGGGAAAGGGGATCTATACCACGACCTCACTCCCCCCCCCTCCTGATTACAATCTCTCTTCACAGCTTCGAGGTGTTTCACTATTATCGAGCAGATATATCTCGATATGTGTTCACATTGGTCAAGGATCGATGGAGGGTTCTCAACTTTGAAGTCGTTCTTTAAAACACAAGACCCGGGAACTTACTCGTGAGGGAGCAGTTTCACCGTCATTTTATCACCGGCCGACCGGGAAGAAGGGAAGAAGCTTTCTTATTTTGTGGGGTGATTTTGGAGGTTTTCGCCATTGGTTTAGGTCGAAGGAAGCAAAAAGAGGTGGAGTTTGGTATTTTTGGTACTAAAAAGGTTGGATCAATGGGTGGTGAAAGAGAAGAGATGAAGAGAGCAAGAGGCTTAGAAAATCTGGTGAAGGTGGAAGTAAATATTTTGATTCAAATAAAGAACCTGTATTTATAGGTTCACGACGACGGTTTGGTGGGGCTAGTGGCCGATCACCCCACTGGCAGACATAAATGATTTGGGGAACTATACCGACGGGACGTTTCGGTCACCTCGACCGCTAACGTCACGGGGACGACTTCATTATCGGGGTCTCTAGAAAATCGAGGCTCAAGTCATTTGTTATCATTTTACTCTAAGAAACGAGAGGACTATCTGTATACGGTGGAAATTGGGGCTACCCTATCTCATCTTTCGATAGAGAAAAAGATCCCATGTCGAAAGGCCAGGACGTCTAGTCCGGGATCGAAGTTTCTTTCCAAGATTGAGGTCGACATCACTAATCGAGGTCAGAAGGAGGCTTACTTCGAAATGATGCCGGTATGAGTCAGTAACGAAAAGGGCGAGATATCCGCAACAAATCGAAGATCGTGGCGTGAATCTCAGAACGGATCGATCTGCAACTGTTAATTAGTTACTAATCTGATTTCCTACTATAATTAGAAGTGTACCTTATTTAGGACTCCCCTATTATAAAAGGGGGATCCCACCCATTTGTAACCATTATTATTCACTAGAAGAATATATACACTTGTTACTTTCTTGCTATTTCACTTACTGTTCATGAGAGTTGCTTTACCATTTGCTATTCTTATTACCACACCTCGAGGCTATCACAGTCGAGGTCGAAATTTGGCTAGCATACTGGTTTGATCTAGCTTATTCTTTAATTTATCTGTTTAATTCCCTGTTTATCAATTAATATTAGATTAAATCACATATCCTTAAAACCACAATATAATTATAATTGTTACTCGAGTTTTAGGGTAAACAAGGGTAGATCCTTAAAAGGGACACAACCACAACACATTAAGTTATATATGACAATAACAAGCTTAAACTCCTGCTTACATCCCTCACAAGAAGTATTTATTTTATAAGTAGATAGACAACAAAATATTTCAGTTAGTTCTCAATGTTTGCAGCATCAAAAAGGAGTTTCATTAAGTTTTAATATGCTTTTAATGTAAATAATATTTATCAATACAATCAAATCATTTATATATTAACTGCATTCGTCTCCATTAAATATAAGTTGGTCTAACAAAATCTGTTACATAATCTACTACGTACAGTCGATTAAACCACACCAATAGTGAAAGAAATCTTTTAAAATTTATATAATTTAAATCCTTATAAAAATAATGTAATAAATGGAAGTGGTTGGAAGCGTGAAAGAACATAGAGATACGTACTTGGTCGTGCTGAGAAAAGAAAATTGCAGATTTTGAAATACCAGTTGTCCGGACATATTATTACCAAAATAATAATAATAATAATAATAATAATAGTTGTTCAAATATATGGTTAATTAGTAGATACAGATTCTATACATATAATTATTTTTTGTCCTACTGCAATTATTCAGTTTTTGCAAAAATAAAAAAAGCACTTCTGAAATAATTTTTCAATTTTCTCAAAATTTCTCTAATGAAATTTGGTTGACTTTTTTCCCCCATCTTTTTCACCAATGTTTTGAAACAAACGCCAATTATAATCCAACAGTTAAATACAAATGTTAATAAATCAGTTGACAATGACAGATAGATTAATGTATGAAATTCACACTTCTTTATCAGATTTTCGTCATCATTTTCGCTAATACCTGTTAATGATAATGTTTTGACATTATAATTCTTTTTGTTTTCTTACTAATTACTCTCGGATTCTTCCACATCATTATTTGATGCAGTGACATCTGTACGCTTTCATCACCGCTATGAGCAATCATACCATGTGACTACGATTAATTTGGTCAGATCTGTTTAATTGTTTAATTGCTCTGAAAATGTAAAGAAGATTATCGTGCTAGTGAATGTCTCTGAAAAGAACTAATTAAAAAAAAAAGGAAAGACTTTGATCTTTAATTTGGAATATGACCTTCAATGTAAATGTTCCAGTTCTTTATAGGTAATTTTTTTATTATTATAATGTTCTTTCCCTTTCAATTTTTTCTTCTGGTTTTAAGCTTCTTCGCTATTTTATCTTTGAAGCGATTTAAATATTAAATTAAAATGCTGCTAGCTGTTTTGAAGTAATATATTGTTCTCTACTGATTGATAAAGCTAGTCATTTTCGTAAGATGAAAGGTAAAACAAGCTGTATGCTTCTTAAATAAGACCATGAAAAAGCCTTTGATTAGTAGTGACTTTCAATTTATTCTAGATAATTTTAAAAACAGGCTAACGGGTTGGAAAATTAAGTTCTTAACTATGGCGGGAAGAATCACTCTTATAAAATTTACACTCAATTCTCTAGCAAATCACATCATGCAATATATTTATATCCCGGCCAACACATTAATAAAATTAATCATTACCAAAGAAATTTTCAGTGGGGAGACCATTGACACAAGAAAGAAATTGCATCTTCTTAAATGGGAGCAAACTACAACCCCTACAATAATGGCAGTTTAAGTATCCAAAACCTAAGAACTAAAAAATACGCTTTGTTAGCTACCGTAGCCTGTAGAACTTTCGAGAATCCTCAATCTCTTTGGGCAATGACCCTCCTAAATAAATACCTCCATCTAAAATCTGGTACTACTTCTTCTTCAACCTGGCGTAATATTTTAAAGGGTTGGAATCAGTGTCAACGGGGTATTGAATGGAGAGTAGGAACAGGGACCCATATTAATATATGGACTGATCCATGGCTTAAGACAGGTACAACTCTGAGATTCATGTTCATAGGTCTACTACCTAAGTCAAATGATACTCATACCGTCTACTATTCTCGAAAATCACTTCTGAAACTGGACAAACTTCTGTTTTGACATTCCTACAGAAATAGAAACGATAATAAACAAACAATACATCTCCATCTACACACCACAACATGATCAACTTCTATAGGGTCTAACAACTAGTGGTCAGTTTACTGTGCAAACTATGTACAAAGCCAATAATAGAAAATATTCCACAAACTTTTCTAATGACTCTAAATGAGTATGGAACCTGCCCGTCCAACCAAAGATTAGAAGTTTTTATGGCTAGTTTTTCATAACAAATTACCTATTCTTCATTACCTAAACTACATAGGAATTTCTATAAATCCTAACTGCATTTTCCGCCATGCTAATCAAGAAACAATAAATCATATTTTCCTTCACTGCTGCTATGCTATACAATATTGGAACAACATAAGATTGCACAACTTCCCTACAAAATTTCCACTCACTGTTGCCCTTGTTCATTGGTTGAATAAGCTCATAAACTATAAAGGAGTTCAGATTCCTTACAAAGTAAACTCAAAAACATTCCTAGCTATAAGCCTTTGGCATCTTTGGACAACTCACAATATGAACCTATATGAGCATAAAGAACAAAAGTCAAATCCTTACAATGTCTTAAATCAGGCAATAGAATATGCGCACATGGTAGGCTCAAAACACATGCATGCCAATAGGGTTCCACTGCACCTAAGATGGATTCCACCAAAGACGAATTATTACAAACTTAATACGGATGGGAAAACACCTTAAATGGACACGGATGGAATTTGAGGGTTCATTAGAAATCACATGGGTGATTGGATGGTGGGATTTGCTAGCCCAGTTCCTCATGTGCACTGTATAACTGCTGAATTGCAATCACTCATTAAAGAATTAAGTATAGCCTTACAAATGCAATTGCTGCCACTGGAAGTGAAAATAGATGCAAGGGAGGTAACCGCACTAATAGGTGGTGAAATATCAAAATATTTTAATTTAATTTTTGATTGCAGGCACTCCTCAGGATACTCCATGATCCAGAAGTTCGACATGCGTTCAGGGAACAGAATGGGGTAACAGACTACGTTGCAAAGCTAGGAAGTAGAATGCAACTTGCTGCCGTGTTGCAAATTTTTGTTAAACCGCCACCACCAGTATCAACTCAACTGCTACCAGACCAGCGGGGCTTGACATCTCAATACAAGGTTCCTATCACAGATGTGCAACAACTAGATGACCAAGCTAGTAAAAAATATTTTGTTATTAATCATGTATCTAATGAGACTGTTGAACATAAATATGGGAACTTAAGCAGCACAAATACAGTCTCTATTAATTTAGAGGATCGTTAGTGTGAAAATCCTAGGGGCGATACCTCACGTAGATATGACGGAATGTAATACGGTGCACGAACATTAAAACCTTGTACGCATGTTATATATATATATATATATATATATATATATATATATATATATGGAAGCCAGTCAATTATCTTAAGGAAGATGGTGACTGGCACCGTTTCTTCTCTCTTCCTTTTTTTCTTTTTTCCTTTTGTGAAGTCTTCTTTCTTTCTTCTTACATATTGATTTTCATACAAATAGCTTGCCGCAGTCGCTGTTTATTTTTTCTAACGATACAAATAGACTATAAAATAATTATACATAATGCTATATATTATATGTTTGTCGGACATTTTTAATTTAAAATAGTTGAATGAGCGGCTATTTGGGCTAATTCTTCTTTATATGTTGGCCAATCTTACATTAACATACGATGATCTATTTAAATTGCAGAACAGATTATCACCCTTGACTTTTCGTGTTTTATGAAGTTCTATATATCAAAGATTTTAAAAGGTAAACGAAATTAAAAACAGTTTTGTTTAGTGTCTTTTGTTTCACTTAACCTGAACTCACTAGCTATACAATTATAATTACTTCATTGAATTTTGTTTCCAAGTTCCTTCAGGTTTCTATTGTTTTTTACTTAATGTTTTTGTAATATGAAAGCATGAAATTAAATTTTCTGTATGAAGGCATGAAATCTGGTGGCTAATCAACTTTCGAAAAGATTAAGTGGTTCATAATAGGGTAGGACCAGTCCCGCCACATTCCAATCTCTCTCCGTAGAATGTCGTGATGTCACCTAGTCTATAAGACTATGTAAGCCTAATAAATATGAAAAATTAACGAAAATAATAGTAAAACTTCCAATTAAACCAACAACTATCATAAAATGACTCCACAATACAACTGAAAATATCACCCAAAATCTTGTAAGACCGAGTCATAAGCCCTACATGAGTATACGGAAATATAACTAATACATCAAAATCTATAATAAGAGTATGCAATAGAAACTAAGAAAGAGGGTGACTCTGAGGCCTGTGAACGCCGGCAGATATATTTTGAAGTCTCATGTCCAAAGCTCAACTCACGCATGCCTAGCCTGGTATGAGGTACCCGGATCTACATGAAAAGATGTGTAAATGCGTGGTATGAATATACCATAACAATACCCGTTAAGTATCAAGCCTAACCTCGATAGAGTAGTGACGAGGTCAAGTCATGACACTTATTGGAATGAATAAAGAAATTGAACATGTAAGGCACATTATAAGATTGGAAACAAGGAAATGATACAATGACGAGATACAACAAGAATAGATACACTGAAATTAAGGCAATAAAGACATCACCGGAGAAACACATAATAAGAATACCAAGGAAACGATGTAGACAAAACACAAGTGATGTAAATAAAAGGTAACAACAAGAATCACTATTGAGGTATCGCCTCGTAGTCTCATTTCACAATTAAAATCACAATATTTCCTTATATCATCGTGGGAGCCTTACATTTAATTTTGAAAAATATTTTTACGAAATAGCTAGCGGCGTTTTAGCCCACCTTATCACACCACGTGGCTTTAAGTAATTCTCTTACTAGCAACACGTGTATCAAGCCTACCTTATCTCACCGCATGCGTGTCAACCCATATCCTTATATCACCGCATGTGTATCAATATCACAACATATCATAACTCGCACCTCAAGTACCTAAATACCATAATTTGCCAAAAACATCAACAATAACAATATTTCTACAATAAATGGCCGATGGCTCAACCATAAAGTGTACAAGAGTCTCAACAAAAGCAACTGAAAGTGAATAGCTCAACAAGAATGGTATTTCAATGATTTACAACTTTGCCTCAATGTGATCACGACTATTACAACTTCAACACCAAAACTTAACAATAAGATATTTCCAGAAAAAACTTCAAGTAAGGTAACACAACAGTCAAATAACCAACAAGGCAATGAGGGACACTAAGTTCAACTAAGCATGTAAGGACAAATAACAAATAAGAAATGGGACAAGCATTTAACAATGTCAAATAAAGCATATAAGGATAAATCAATGATGAAGGATTTAGCATGTCATGACAATATGATTAAAGGCATGGAAAGAAGCTAAATAGCCTAGACTGATTAATTACCATATATAGCCCGCGTACCAACTTGTCACTTTGCATACTCGGCTTTCACGTACCACAATTAACACAAAATAATACCAATCCTAAGGGGCAATTCCCCGACACAAAGTTAGGCAAGATACTTACCTCAAAACGTGCTAACTCAATCCGCTAGTAAGTCATTTCCGTGAATATGCAACTCCGAACTGCTCGAATCTAGCCAAAATAACTTTATACCATAAGAAACTATTCCGAACAATAAAGTTCCAATGTTTAAAGAAAAATAAAAAGCCAACTCAAAAAGTCAACCTCGGGCCTGCATCTCGGAACCCGTCAAACTTACAAAATCCAAACATTCATTCAGTAACGAGTCCAACCATACTAAAATTATTCGATTCCGACCTCAAATCGCCTTTCAAAACCTCAAAATATAGCTTATGAAAAAATTTCACAATTTTCCCAATTTTTCCAACTCAAAACACAAGTTAAATGATAAGAACAATGATGGATTCATGTATAATAGCCAAATCCGAGTTAGAATCACATAGCCTGATCAACTCCTTGAAAATCTCTTTGAAAACTGCCCGATACCAAGGTCTCTAGCTCAAAAAATGAAAAATAAAACAAAACCTCGATTTGGAAACAATATATTGCTGCCCAGTTATTGCCTTACGCGATCGCTGAAAAGCACTTGCGATCACGGAGAACAAACTCTCATTGCTCACAAAACCTCTTACGTAAACGTGTGATATCAGCCGCGAACGTGATGACCAGCTATCCTCAGCTTACGCGATCGTGTTCCAGGCCACGCGACGCAAAGAACAACGTGTGCCTCAGCTCAGTCTTTCCATCCTTATATGCTAACGCGGTCCCACGCACGCATTCGCAATGAACAACCTCCCCAACTATCCCGATCGTATCCCTGATTTCACGAACGCGAAGAGTAAAACTCCATCAATCACTAAGGACTCTACACTGTCGCGGCCTAATCTTCACGAATGCGGTGAAAGAAACCAAAACTCATAAAACCAGCAATCCCAATTCAAGGACAAATGGTCCGAACTCAATCTGAAGCACACCCGGGGCCCCTGGGACCCCATCTGAACATACCAACAAGTCCTAAAATACGATATAAACTAGCTCAAAGCCTCAAATCACATCAAACAACACTAAAACCATGAATCGCTCATCGATTCAAGCCTAATGAACGTATGAGCTTGTTACTTCTAAAATTAATGGCGAAACATATCAAACCAACTCTGGTTGACATCGAATTTTGCACACAAGTCATAATTGAGACAATGGACCTATTCCAACTTCTGAAACCATAATTCGGACCCGGTTTCAAAAAAGTCAATTCTTGGTCAAACTTTTAAATCTTCCAACTTTTCAACTTTCGCCAATTCAAGTCAAAACGACCTACGGACCTCCAAATCAATATCCGGACACACACCTAAGTCCAAAATCACCATACAAATTAAAGCTATCGAAACAATCAAAACTTCATTCTGGAGTCATCTACACAAAAATCAAACTCCGGCCAACTCTTTCAACTTAAGCTTCTAACTTTGGGACTAAGTGTCCCATTTCACTCCGAACCTCACCCGAAACCGAACAATGTTCCACGGCAAGTCACATAACCATAATATAACATATAAGAGGCAATAAATAAAGGAACGGGGATAAAATACTCAAAATAACCGGCCGGATCATTACAAATCTAATAAGCAGTAATGCACCTCATGCTAGATGAAAAATGGACCAATTCATCACAGCTCAAGACTTTAACCAAGAAAAATTCGTTAATTGCTTTTATAACTGCCCTTTTGTACGAGATTTGCAGTCTTAAAGTAATCACAATTTCAGAATGCTAGATTAGAAGGAAGATATCGCTTGATTTAACATTAAATTACGGATTGTACTTTATTTTAAATTTATTCTT